>BMAO01003130.1:0-18625 GCA_019973975.1 Trichonephila clavata | reverse complement strand
GTACAACTACAGCTACACACACGTATACGTAATTACAATTCTTAATCACTAACCTGATTTCTTAAACTACGGTAGGTTCGTCTTGTGACATACTTGGATCTTGAATGGATCGGATCAAAGCTAGAATTCCCTCTTTAATATACAGCTTCTATCTTCAGCTTTTCTCGTAGCTTTCTACGGACTAATTTTATCAACAACTATGAGTTGGATTCCCGACGCTTCGATTCACTTTACTTTAAAAAATCTACTTCTTCACTTGACAACTATTACTCATTTCATTTCATCCTCACTCGATAACTTGCTAAACCCGAACTTATATAAAATATCTCATTTGCATAAATCACGCTTTGGCTCCCGTGGAGATTGGTTGAAATAAATAAAATTTGAAGAAATATGTAGAGGATTTTTAAAGAACCGTAAAGATCGGTCACAACCCCCTCCGAGAAAAAATCGTGACTTATTGAAGGTCTAAACGACCTGAAAGAACTCACGTAACACGCCTAACGCCTGAAAAACTCTGAACCCGCACAAAATTTTGACTCTCTAACTCTAGAATTTTTAATTAAACTAGCACACAGAAATGATTACTCAAAAGGGCACTCCACCTTATTTTATTAATCTTTCACATATACTGTCCCTACAGTGCATCCCATTCGGGCGAAGATCAGGGGAAAACCTAGGCCTTAGGAAAAAACCCTGATCATGCACTTTACTTAAGCACTAATAAATATAAAAATTTTACAATAATATCTTCATACGACATCATTCCTTCATCTCATCACTATGTTCAGGGACGGCTGCCCTGAAAGGAAACTATATCAACTTTCTTTTTAAAACATGACATTGAATGCACAGAACCTTATACAACTTAGTTATTGACAGAAAATATGGCATACGTTATATTATATATATACAGTCACATATCAAAATAACCTTCATCTGGTTTCATTTTCAAAAATTCCCAATCAATCGCGCTGCGCTGTTAATGTTTTTGTTAGTAATTCTAATTACGCCGCGCCCCGAAACCAAATACTTCTTATATATCTTAATAATTACACACAAAATATATACATTTTTCATATACAATATATTACAACAAACAATACAAGTAATCTCACATATAAAGCCACGTCTTTAATGTGTAGCAAAAAAAATGCAATTCAACAAATGTTTTTTCCACAATTTGGAAAAAAAATTAAATACAAAACCTTTTTCAATCGATATGAAAATGCACACAACGCAGTGACAACTTTTGCAATCTAATTTTACAAAAAAAAATAGACTAGCCCACATAGAAAATACTCTGAACTGTCTGTCAGAGGGAAATAAACAAATTAGAATTATACAACATGAGATCTTTAGATCCAATCTGCATAGGCTTTCTCTCTCCAACCACGGCCTCTATACTGGATGACCTTGTCCTAGGGCTGTCTTTTCTCTGCTCCAACCTTCTGGGTCTCCTTCTCCATTGAGTTTGCTGTAGTTGATATGCTCCTGCTGGGGCGTTCCTCGTTCTGCGGGATTCCAAATCTGGGTGCTGTCCACTCGACGTCGGCTCCGGAGGTCGTAAAGGCAGTTCCGTTCTTGCTGGACTGGAAGGGACCTGTTGCATCTGATTTTTCTCCTGTCATCTCTGCGGGATGATCCTTGAATTGTTCCTTCCGATTGCTTCTCGGATTCCACTTTTCTATACCGCTTTCTTGACGGACGAGACGGCATAGACCAGGACAACTTTCTCTCGTTACGGGTTGCATGGGCCTTTGGTCTCTTCTTCCTTTGTTGGCTCTCGACGCAAGATTCGGGCCTTCCTCTTTTCTCCCTCTCCGTGCAACGTGGCGTCCTTTTCCTGCAATTATACACCCCCCCCCCGAAGAAACAGACGATTCCGTCCGCACACGCTTTTTTCCTTCTCACCTCCTCTCCATCGCGTCTATTCCTGACTACATCTCCACTACCTTCCAAATTTCCTGATTTTGATCCTCTACGACAATTCCCATCACTTTCTGATTGTACTACTCTCGGCTGCCTATCATCCGACCTGTCTGATGCTACTGCATTATGATCACTACTTCCCGCATTTTCCGATTCGGCAACACTGTCTTCTGATTCTCTTTGATGGTAAATTCTCACCTGATTCACATTAACCGTTATTCTTTTAACAAACTTAAATATTACTAAAATTATTATTTTTAACACTCAAAACTTTATAGGGCCCTCAAACTTTGGCATATATTTACCCACCATTTTCTTACTCGCCGAACTCAATGGGTGAGTTTGAACTAACACTAGATCATCAACCTTCACATTAACTTCACGTCTCCTTTTATTATAATATTTCGCCCACTTCTCGTGCTGCCGCTTAGTATGTCTCCTAGCCTCCTCAAACAACTTTTCTATATTTCCGCAAACTAAGTCTGATCCATCAGTTACCATTACTAATTTCTGAAATGGGGTGACTAATTTTCTACCTAAAAATAATCCCGCCGGTGTTTTACCCGTTGGCCCATGTACTGCTGTCCTTAAAGCGTAACTAAACTCACAGAGAAATTGGTCCCAGTTAGTATGATTATCCGCGACAAAACTCGAAATCATTTGTAGAAGAGTACGATTAAGTCTTTCCGTTTGATTAGCTTGTGGACGATATACCACAGTTTTAACATGTTTTATGTTCAACCTGCGAGACACTTGCTCAAAAACTTCGGATATCATTTGAGGGCCGTTATCACTAATTAACTGTACTGGAGCTCAATAAAGCGAAATATAATTCTCAAAAATGCATTGGCAATTGCCTTAGCCGAAGCTTTTCTTAAGGGAACCATTTCAACCCATTTAGAAAAATTATTCGTTATAACTAAAATAAATTTATAACGTTCCGGACTAGTTGCAGGGTATGGGCCTAATAAATCTAAAGATATGATTTCATTCGGAAAATTCGTTACTATCGGAATTAATTGACCAGCTGCTAATGCGTTCTTATAATTAAACTTCTGGCAGCGATCACAGGTTGATAAATATTTATAAATATATTTACGCATGTACGGAAAATAACACGCGTCTTTTAATTTTAAGTAGGTTTTCCTTTTGCCTAGATGGCCCGCCATCGGCGAGTCATGGAATTCTTGCATAACATCTTTACGTAATGTTTTGGGTATAAATACCCTTAATTCACCTAGAGTGGTTGTATATTTTGCATAATATAACAACCCATCAATTATTTTAAAATCGCGGGACCAATTTCTACAGATTGACTCATTAATTGAACTATAGTCAGGAATTTCTAAAAACTTTAATATATGACCTAACTCTTCATCGTTCCTCTGTTCTTCTCTCAACTGTTCCCTAGACGATAATACCAACGACCTAATCACCGCACAAAACACCTTTGCTTCCTCGTTATTATCTAACTGGTTTCTAGACAATATATCAGCCACCACATTTTGCGTACCTAGGCGATGTTCCCATTCCACATTAAAATCTGACAACTTAAGCGTCCACCTTATCATTCTAGACGATAAATTCTTCCCGTTCGCTAATTTGGTAAGTGCTGCACGGTCTGTTAACACCTTCAACGGCAAAGATCCGAAATAAGTGCGATATTTATTTAATGTCTATATGACAGCCAAACATTCACGTTCCGTCACACTATAATTTCTCTCTGCGCGGTTGAATGTTCTTGAGGCAAACGCAATAGGCCTATTATTCTGCGTCAACACTGCTCCTACCCCCACTGAACTAGCATCCGTATAAAGTTCAAAAGCTTTGGTAAAATCTGGTAACTTTAACACGGGAGCTTCCGTCACTGCTTTCTTAATACGATCAAAGGATTCCTGCGTCGATTCCGACCAACTGAATTTAGAATTTTTCCGTTTTAAACCATACAAGGGTTCACACAGGTCTGCGTAGTCCTTAATAAACTTTTGACACCAACCCGTCATTCCAAAAAATTTTGCTACCTGTTTCGCAGTTTTCGGAGGTTTCATTTCAAGAATTGCTTTTACTTTCGCTTCGTCTGTTCTAACTCCCTCTTTATTAATAACTAGACCCAAATAACGTAACTGTTCCCTCGCGAAATGACACTTCTCACGATTCAACGTTAAACCAGCGTCTTGCAACAATCTGAATACTTCCCGTAAGTGCTCTACATGGCGCTCAAAAAATAGAGATGAAATAATAACATCGTCCATATAGCAGAAAGTGAAACGCCCGAGCACTGGCTTAAGGATTATTTCTATCACCCTTTGAAAATTTGGAGATGCCCTCGAAAGGCCAAATGGCATGCGAGTAAATGCAAAAGTACCATTTTTTGTAACAAATGCCGTCTTATGAACATCTTTGGGGTCTACCACCATCTGAAAGTATCCGCTGCGTAAATCAAGTGATGACATAATTTCGGTGTGTGGAATATTAGTGATCAAATCATCAATTATTGGTAGCGGATATCGTGTATACCTCGTAATCGCATTTCATTTTCTATAATATACTGCGAACCTATAAGCTTTTGGGTCGTCTAAGGGCAACCCGTTTTTCTTCCGACATAAAACAACTAGAGACGCGTAAGGCGATGTTGTTTGAATTATAGTTCCATCATCCAACATCTTCTTAACGAGATAGTTAATGATACCCTGTTTGACCCTGTCATAGCGATAAGGTCTCGAAGAAACAGGAGGATTATCACCCGTATCAATTTCATGACAAAACACATGCGTCAAACCTGGCTTACAGTCGGTCGAAAAAATAGTCGAGCACAGTGACCCTTTCAAAAAATGATTGAAAATGGAAAACGACCTTTTTGGAAAGGGCTCTTTTGGTCAGAATCGTGCCCCCTATGGTGTGTTTATCGAAATTTTTTTTCAAATTCCTCTGAAAAAAAATATGTTGGATGGAGCGCGAGAAAAAATAAAAGTTTCATCCTAGACGAAGGATGAAAATGGAGGGGGTGAGCCACAAATGAAATGGAGACTTGTCACGCTGGGTGAAAGCAACGACACATGTAATGGAGGTAGGTCAGGGAGGGTAAATGAAAGGGAGACAAGTCAAGCTGGGGGAAAGCAGCGACCTATGAAGTGTAGGCATTACAACGTTGGTATGTGGAGAAAAGACAGAGAATCATTCCAATAGGGGTGTTGTTAGAACATTGGAGGCGAGCCATCTCACGACGTTGCCATCTTGGCGTGTCTCATCTGGTGCGAACCATCGTCTACGTGAGTCAACCCAAATCGTCGTGTGACAAGGGTGAGATTCCTGACAATTTAAGCAATCTGCAACAGGCGTCTCATTTTCACATTAATCGACCCTTGCACCCGCATAGTATTGCGTTTCTCCGTACCCTCTTTCCAGGGGGAATAGAAAAATTACTGTGGGAGCAACTTGGAAATAAAAATGTATCCAGTTGGGAAAAGGCTGCCAAGCGTGTACGGGACCCATGGTATAATGTAAGATGGGGGGTACCGATCCATGTGACGGGCTGAAAATTTTTAAATTGTGTGATTCCCTTGTATCCGCGCTACGAGGAAACGGAGGAATGTACACCTCTGCATTTGAATCTATACGATAATAAAATAGTGTATGTCAAGGAGGGACACCAGGGATCCGAGTATTCCTTTCAACGCATGAGAGACGAAGTGTATGTGTTGTCTCGTAAACAACAAAATATGATGAATGAAGTCAAGAAAACAAAACAAGCATGTGCCATGGACCACAAGCTGATATTAAGGTCAAAGATGGATGAAATGCAAGCGAAAAACGACCAAAAGCTCAACGAGATGAAAGCGAGAAACGACCTCATGGAAAGGGAAAGAGATTTGATTCAAAGGGAAAACGACGTGTTGAAAAAGGAACTTGACGTGGTGAAAACAAAAGAAAATGAGTTGAACGCTAAAGTACAAAACATGTCAGTTGAAAATAAAATATTGAAAGATTTGTTGCAAAGAAAAAGAGTGGACAGAATCTCTTCCAATACATGGCGTTGGAAAAACAATAGTGTAAAAAGGTTGGTTCTACCTCGTTCTGCCATCTCTCAACTTTCGAGTTCACTAGCAAATAATATTGACAACCAATCTCTCTAAAAATAAAAAAATAAAACAATTTTTTTTAGAGAGATTGGTTGTCAATATTATTTGCTTCTGAAAGATATTTCAAACTTGCCTCACATTCTTTTTTTGGCTTCTGCGATATTTTATTTTATTAGCCTTCCATTGTGAATCTTACACAATGTTCCAGGCACAGTCTCAAAAAATGTGTCAACCTTCCATTGTGAATCTTACACACAATGTTCCAGCCACAGTCTGAATCAATGTGTCAGAGTTTTTTTTCTTGTCGTTTCCAAACCCCCCAAATGGAAGAATGATTCCTGGTCCCGAGCTATGCTCCTTTCCAGCAAACATTCTCCCATGGCTGTTCCAAGCCATAAATTAGTATAATATATGGAATGTCACCATGATTTGCTTTTCATCTTTCACACTTTATTGGTTTTACATCTTGTACAATGTTCTAAAAATTATGTCAGAGTTTTTTTTCGGGTCGTTTCCAACCTTGACTCTGAGAGTAGCCCAAAAAAATGGGAGATGAATGACTGGTCCCGAGCTATGCTCCTTTCCAGTCATCCATCTCCCATTTTTCTGGGGATTCCCTGACCCCCTCCTCTACGAGGCTGCTCGTATGGGGTTGGGCGCCCTGCAGAGAGGACCGGTATTCCTCACCTCCAGGTGTTGCAGTAAACACCGAATGTGAAAGGCATGGCCACAATGTGTCCTTTCTGGCCAATGCATCGGAATCAGACAGATGGAACACGTCTCGGGTATTTGGAAGACGCTTTCGGGCCATTTGAGTGCATAACAGCCATCCAAGTCGGCTTGAGCCAAGAAAATCCAAGGGGCCAACGGTTGAGGTCCATGTCGCCTCCAGGCATTGTACACCAATCGGTATAACTTGGGAAGGGCCAAGACCTTCCACAGAGCTTGCAGAAAGGCCTCTTTGCCTTGGGCCGCCTGCTGCTCGAGGTAATCACTGTAAAGTTCGGAAGGCTCAGAAGAGGTGAGACATTCGAAGGTGGGCAGGTCGTCGTGGGGCTCGGGATGGGGAAACACTTTCCGTAAAAGGCCTCTGAGGTCCACGGTGGAAAGAGCAATGACGTCGGACGGAGTGAGAGTCTGTAACTGGGCTCGAAACTGCATCATAAAAGTAATGTACTCGGCCAAATGGGCCTCGTGGTATTCGGCCAGGTAGACATGAAAGGCTTTGTCAGACTCCATTGTCTCGTATGAGGCAAAAAGGCGTCCGAATCGTGCTTTTAGAGAAGAGCGACGCGCAGGAAGTGCTTTTGGATTGGCTAGACAGGAGGAAGATCCTGTGAGGGTCATGTCCGTTCTTTCAAAATGGATTGCATCATCTCCGGGAAGCCTTTCCCGCCGGAAGCCAAGCAGGGGCACCTTTCAAGGTGGCAGAAAGAGTAGGGAGTGGATCCACGGGGCCCTGTCTCCAACATTAACAGTGAGCTCGTGTCAAACATTCGAGGGAGTGTAAAGACCCATCCCGTACGACGACATGATTGAAGCGTTTCACGATAAAATAGTGCTCGGGGGCGTCAAAGACATTAAAACAATGGCAAGTGTCGGGTCCTTCCGTGCAGGCATCTGCACTATAGACACAATCGGAAAGATGGAATCCATGCTCGCTCAAGACCACCTGGACGGGAATAGGAAAGTGGCTCGCGAGTTGTTGAAATTTCACAATCCCCGCTAAACGTTGCAAGCGTCGTCTATAAGACGACCAACGTGAGACGTTGTCTCGCAAACCTGGGAGAATGTTTTTTTCCAATTCACCTAGGAGAGAATCGAACGAGGTCATCATGAAGAGAATAAGAAATGTTGACAACAGAGCAAACCAAATGAAAGCTCGAGTGGAAGGATCAACCTTTTTAAACACTCTCCAATATTTCTAAAAAAAAAATATTTTTTTTTAGAGAGATTGGTTGTAAACTTTATTTGCATCTGATAGATGTTTTAAACTTTATTTTTGCTTCTGAAAGATATTTCAAATTTTATGTGCGTCTGACAAATATTTCAAACTTTCCTTCTGGAAAATATTTCAAACTTTGTTTGCGTCTGAAGGATATTTCAAACTTTGTTTGCGTCTGAAAGATATTTCAAACTTTGTTTGCGTCTGACAGATATTTCAAACTTTGTTTGCGTCTGACAAATCTTTTAAACTTTATTTGCTTCCGAAAGAGGGTTTGGGAAACCCACTCTGGATCACGTCATACATCATTTGCCAACGTTTACTATTTTCGTCCGTCCAATGCATGGCCCGGGGTAAATAGTGTTGTCCAATCTCTAAAATTTGTTTCAATCGTGCTTTGGTGGGTTCACCGTGCATCACTCGTTCTTGAAACACCATCGATTCCAATAAAACGTGAATCACACAATCATGAGGGGGCTCTTCACCACGAGAACACACTAAATAATCTTGTTCACAATAGCATGCATCCGAAACAACAGACATGGTCGGACACGATAGATTGAAAAGAAACAAAATTTCAAAGCACCCTACACTAGACTAGTAAATGAAATGAGGGGGTGGTAGAAAGCTTTTAAACTTTTAAAGAGCACGGAGTTGTAATACACGCAGCACTTGAAGAGAACAACTCTAGCTAAACCAGAAATAAATTTATCTTTAAAAAAAAAATTTTTTTTTTTTTAGAGAGCGAATGTTTAAGAGCAAACACTTTGCAGATTACATTTAAGAGCAAACACTTTGCAGCTTACATTTAAGAGCAAACACTTTGCAGATTACATTTCAGAGCAAATAATTTGCAGCTTCTCTTTTTCAACATGACCGACACGGACGATGTGTTGAACCTGTTTTCCACCCCTGGTTCCCCTTTGCCCTCCATGGCTTCTCCTTCACACCCTGAGTCTTCTCATGAGCCCCCAAAACTAAACTCTCCCCAAGACCCTCGACGACGACGTCGTTTCTCCTCGTCTCGACGACGCCCTCCTTATGCTTATCGATTTCCCCAGCACCACGCTCAAGTCTTTTTCCATACGCATGGTCTGGCCATGTTGTGTCTCCGAGACCATGGTTTCACGCTCACCAACGGGGTCGTCTCGTATGCTTCGGATCGCGTCGGGGCGCATGAAGTGTTCAACTCTTTACATTATCTCAATGTCGGCACCCTCTGTGTGACCGACTCTCGTTCCAAGCGAGACTTAAAAGACATTCAAGCAAAATGGAGCGCTTTCAGTCCTTTCAAACGCAACCCCGTCATGCTCTTGAAATCCCATGCACGAGGCGAATGTCCCTTTTGCCACCACACGCAATGTCATCGTTGGATTGCCGTGCAAGGCATGTGTGCCATTCTCCACCAACCTCTCAACCCCATTTTTCACTCGCATCCGGCCTGAAAAACGTATAAAAGGAGGACGTGTGTCGACGCTTCTCGTCAGTTTGCAGCATGGATGCCTTCTCCGAGCACCTCTCTTCCACCGTGGTGCCCGTGAAGCTGCCCGAGAAACCCGATGCGTTGGAATATGCCGCTCAACAGGGCCAGGTGCGAGCGGGCATCCTCTACCAGGAGCCTCACGCCAAACGCGTGTTTTTACCTTATTTCGTCAAGATCCGTGGTACCACCAAAAGACGTTGATGGACAATTTCAAGCGGGCCGTGCTGGAAGCCAAGCACGTCAACGAATTTCGACCCAACGCGATCCTGTGGGAAAAAGTGTCCAAAAGCCTCTTGAAAAATCCAGATCGTTTGCTCAAAAATACCGACAAGAGGATGGTGTACATCTATGGCAACATTTTTTTGTGAAAAAAGACTTTACCTTTGGGTTGAGAACGGTGCACCCCGGAGAGGTGCATTTCATTCAAACGACGCAGGTGCCCCTGCTGCTCTACGAACTGCCCCCTTCCAGTCTCCAGTGTCGAGCCCGACCCAACGTGAACGAGAAGAGTTTCGAGCCCTACGACCAAATGCTCTACCATCGGACCGTCTTGGAGCCGCACGCGCCCTCTCCGATCCTCGCGGGAACCCACTATTTGCTGTTGACGGTTCTAAAAACCGTTTTTGGTCTGTACCTGATTACCGAATCCCTGCTCCCTCAGCTCCTTCAGAAGGGCTTTCACCTGGTAGATTTTCGAAGAAAAAAAAACGTTGGATCAAACCGCCTACAAGCTACCGCCTCCGACCCCAGTGCTTGGACTGAAGCGATCTGGGGAGGAGACGCGCCCCTCCAAGAAACGAGGATGCATCCTGTGACGTTGGCCTGTGCAGATTCCACAACCTGAGCTACTCTATCCCCAGCCTGTGCAGATTCCACAACCTGAGATACTCTATCCTCAACCTGTGCAGATTCCAGAACCTCAACTCCTCTCTCCGCCACCTGTGCAGATTCCACAACCTGAGTCGATTCCAGCACCTGAGCTCCCCTCTCCACCACCTGTGCAGATTCCAGAACCTGAGCTCATCTCTCCAGAACCTGAGCTCATCTCTCCAGACCCCGTGCCAGAGCCCGAAGCTGCTTGGCTCGACCAACTCCTAACGTCCTTCTCTGGACCCGTACCCTCGGTGCTCCACCTGGTGCCCTCGCTCTTTGATGAAAACAATGAACTCATCACCTTCTTGGAGACTTTTGAACACGATATGGCGATGGAGCCCCTGGACTTGTCAATGCCCAAACTCTCCCCTTGTATCCGACCCTCTGTTGGATTTAAAGCCATGCAACCTCTGAATCTGTCTTGTAGAGTATGATAATGATCAATAAAAAAATGATTCTTTTTTTAAAAACACAAGTCTCCTTCTTTGTGTCCGAATGATACAACATTTATTGGACCCGTTGCAAACAAAAAGTATTATTTTTTAAAAAACAAGTCTCCTTCTTTGTGTCCGAATGATACAACATTTATTGGACCCGTTGCAAACAAAAAGTATTATTTTTTAAAAAAGCAAGTCTTTTTCTCTTTGTGTCAGAATGATCCAACATTTATTGGACCAGTGTCGACATCGCACGACGATCGTGTTTGGCAATTTGGGTCGCTGGCCCGATCGAGTCACGTATTACGAGCACGACTATCCTTACACCATCCTCTTTGAACCCAATTTCGGAGTGCACGTGCCTCGGTCGTTTGGAAAGACCGTGGTCGTGTTTACCAGTCATTTGTATTTGACGTGGGATCCAGGCGTCGAGTTGAGATTCTTTCAACTGGGTCGTCCCCCGTCTCGCCGAGTTTCGGAAGCCCATCAACCTCACAATAAGGAGGCCTATACGTTGAATCTCACAAACTGCACGCGCCTAGCGGATGTGTACGTGAGACTATTAACGTGGTTGGATGATTGGGAAATGCATCGAGACGACCACCTTCCTTGGCTCCTGGTCATGCCCCCAGCTTGGAAACGGGCGTTGGAACCCCACGTGGAACGCTCGCATCACAAGGCCTTGGAATATGGGATGCCTGTAGACGTCACGCTCCTCGAGCCTATATAAGGCCAGCCTCTAGCTAGCAGAATCATTCTTTTTCAGAAGGAAAAACAGCAGCATGTCTATCTATTTTGCTCATGCCAACAACTTTTTCCACCAGGGTAAGCCAATGCCCATCGAGTTGTCTATTGCCACCCTTCCCAAGAATGGCAGTGATCCTCAAGTGCTCTGCATTACCGTCAACCATGACGGACTCATTTCCACGCCCCGAGACATGCGATACAATGCCTGCAAAAACGCTCGTCTTCTTCTGGTACGTCCCTTGCCCAAGAGTGTGCCTGTAGACTACCTACCCTATTGCGTGAGGGGCATGGTTGACCCAGGAGGTCTCATTGTTCTGAAAAGCTCAAAACAGCAAAAATTTTTTAAAGAGTTGGGACTCGTCACCGTATGCTTGGAGATGCTGCCCAAATTCAACACCCTTTGCGATGGCACCTTTCCCAACCCCATGCATGATGACCTCCACGAGGAAGGGGACGTGTCTCATTGCACCATGCTGAAATCTTTTCAATTTGCAAAATATCTGCAGCAGTTTCAAAAGTTGCAGGCGGAATGGAAGGACAAACTTTCAGCTTTGATAGAGTGAAAAAAAAATTCCCCAATGGCCCAGAAAAAGGGGGACCGAGCCGACACCAAAGTCGACTCGGTCCCCCTTTTTTGGATAAAGGAAGGTGCCAAGGTTGGAGAGCCTCTCTTTTAAAAATTTGTACTTTTTACCAACCTCTTGTATGTTTTTGCATGTCAATGTTGAATAGCCGATAGAAATCTCATGATATGGATTGCCAGCCAATAGGAATCGATTCACGTGACCCACCAGAGTATATTAGGCGAGCCATCCGCCGCCCTTCTCTCAAATGCAACATGTCTCATCTAGCCTTTTTTGCTCATGCCAACGTGTTTCATCGTGGGGGTAAGCCTGTCCCCATCGAAATCTCCATTACCAGCATTTCGGAGGATCCACAAGTCATGTGCCTCACCGTGGATCATTCCAATTTGATCACCACCTCGAAAGATGACCGGGCCAATCGGTATATCAACGAAAGTTTCCATCTCAAAAACCACCTGCCTGGATCCGTGCCCTTCGAATATTCTCAGCTTTTGCGTCAGGGGTAAATTTGGTCAGCTGCCGCAAGGCAATCGAGGCCTCATCATGGTCAAGGGGACCGACCAGCGCAAACTCTTTGAGCAGCTGGGGTTGTTTACCATCAGCTTGGAGACGCTGCCAATGTTCCAGGATCTCCATGACCGTACGCTACCCGATCACCTCCACGATGAGGTGCACGAAAAGTATGACATTTCTGAGTGCACCATGGTCAAATCTTACCGGTTTGCGCGTTATTTACAGCATTTCAACAAGCTGCAGGCCAACTGTCAGAAACAAATGGCTGATTTAGTGGAGTAAATGTGGAACATTGAACTGTACATATTGAACATTGAAATATTAAACTCTACCTATAGAACTGAACCGAAAAAAGGGGGACCGAGTCGACTCTTGTGTCGACTCGGTCCCCCTTTTTTTGGATGAAGGAAGGTGCCAACGTTGGAGGGCCTCTCTTTGAAAACTTTTCAGAGTGAGAAAAATTTTCAGAGCAAAGAATAGTTTGAGTTTGACTCTAAGTTGTCGAGTGTTTATACCCTACATTCAAGTGACGTCACGTACATGCGCAGTAGAATGTTATAGGACTTGTCATTTGTTTTCAGTGTCTCATTTCTCATGGCATCGTGCTCGAACCTTCCATCTCGGTCTATTCCAATGGGATAGAGTTCTTTTCGATTCAAACCGTGTTGGTTTCCAGGCTCTCGAGACCCTCCTATGGGGGGTATTCCCAATGGTTGTACAGGGTTCGACAGGACTCGTAGCCCACGTCCTACCCTGCGCGACACACGTTTCTAGGCACCTTAGGAGCCCCATAATGTACCTTTGAATGTTATTATGGTTCACTCCTTACAGACCCTCTTATGGGGGGTAGGGTCAAATCAATGGGAGGAATGCCCTCTACTAGCGCGTCTCTTTCATTTGACATACTGCAAACGCTTCTCGGTTCCAAAGAAGCCGAGATAGGTTCGTACCTGCCGAGATAGGTTCAAGACAAAGGGTCACCTGTTTTTGAACCCTAGAGACCCTCCTAGGGGGGGGGTAGGATCTTGTAAGGTGTATCCTTCGAAAGAGCCTTTTATTCCAAACAGATGATAGGTGACACGACGACCTGAGGGGTCCTGGGGCTGAGCAAGGTCCCGTTCAAGTTTCGCGTCACGCGAAAAGTGACCCGCACTCAAACCACTATAGCACAAAAACCATGCAAGGTGCGACATTGAAACCAAGTTTAAACGATGACCCATCGTATGGGCCATCCGAAAATATAAAAATATATACAAAAATTACAAAAATATCATAATGAAAACAATTAAAACATTACGTGAAAAAGGAGGTCATGCGAGATTCAACGGCCCTTAAGGGGGCTTACACACAAATTTTGTGGCAAGTGACCCCGAAAAGGGATAGAAGAGATGGAGCTCTATCGGATGACATCACAATTGGCAAGGGTCGACCACTGGTGTGGGCACTGTTCGCTGAAAACTGTTGGAAAACGCTTATTTGTAGGTCGTAAACCAAAATCATTTCGCTGCTGCTGAGATAAAATAAATAAATAAATATCCCTTAGCAGCTGGTCGACTGAGCTCCGCGAGCGAATCGTCCATTTTATACCCAACATTCAAAAGTGACATCACATCGTGCATGCGCAGTAGAGTTTTAAACGCGCATGCGCAGTAGCATTTTGTTGGACGTAAATTTTCGCAGCATTAGACTCGTAGTATGGAAGTTTTTCCCATTAGAATGCTATGGAATCAAGTCCAAACCTTCTATCTCGGTAAATTAACGGTCGGATCGGGTCCAGACGTTTTCCCTGGGGGGTCATGGGGACCCCCTGGTGAAACGGAAGTGGCGATATCTCGGCTCCTATGGGGCCCTCGTAGACGTGTGACCCTTCAACAGATTCAGAATCGTTTGTAGTTTACAAAACATCCATCGGTTTGGACCTAGACCCCCTGGTTGAGGCACTAGGCTAAAAAGGGCCCTGTGACCTACTTTGGATTTCCTCCTCACCTATCCGTCCGATTTTCAAATGGTGGACGTTGTTGGATAGCCCTTCACACGGACTATCGTTGTATGCCATGGATCTAGACCTTGGGTCCCGGGTTTCGATCCTAGGCTCCAAACCATTTCGACATTTGAAAGGGACCTTGCTCAGCCCCCACACCCCTCAGGGCGTCGTGTCACCTATCCATGTGTTTGGAAGGGCGAGCTCTTTCGAAGGATACCCCTTACAAGATTCTATCCCCCATAGGAGGGTCTGTAGGGTTCGAAAACAGGTGTCAACTTGTCTTGAACCCATCTCGGCTTCTATGGATCCCATAAGCTTTTGCAGTATGTCAAATGAAAGAGACGAGCTAGCAGATGGCAACAGTGTAACTGTGTTTACTCTACCCCCATAGGAGGGTCTGTAAAGAGTGAAAAAAACAAAATTCAAAGGTAAATCACGGGACTCCTAGGGTGCCTATGAACGTGTGTCGCGCAGGGTAGGACGTGGGATTCGAGTCCTGTCGAACCCTGTACAACCATTGAGTAGACCCCCATAGGAGGGTCTCGAGAGCCTGGAAAAGAACACAGTTTGAATCGAAAAGAACTCGACTCGTATGGAGCCGATAAGGGAGGGTGAGCTATCAAAGGGTTGGAGGGCACGAGTAGAATACAAAACTATTCAGGGTGGAGGCCAATCTCCCAGTGGAGGGTCTACAGAACAGGACAACTGAAAATTAAAATGACAATTGTAATACATGTAGCACTTTAAAGAACAACTCTAGCAAGACAAGAAATGTTGGTCCGACTCTCTCTATATATAAAAAAAATTTATTTTTTTTTAGAGAGAGAGAGTTTGGTTGAAAATTTTATTTCCTTCTGAAAAACATTTCAAACATTTTCCAACTGATAAGCTTTTGCAACATGTCAAATGAAAGAGACGAACCAGTAGATTGCAACACTCTACATAATTTGGTCTTATCACCCATAACCAGAGTCGTAATGAGCAAAGAAAAACATAATTCAAAGGTAAATAATGGAGCGCCTATGAATTTTTTTGGCGCATTGTGGGCTCCCGTTGAATCATGTACAACTCTTGGGTATACCCCCAAAGGAGGGTCTCGTGAGTCGGGGAGCCAAGTTATTTTCGATTAAAATTGTGTTTGGATTCTACGAGTAGATGACAAAACTACTCAGGGGGTCTATAAAACTATAGAACTAAAATTGAAAAGTAAAATGACAATT
Source organism: Trichonephila clavata (assembly GCA_019973975.1). Lineage (NCBI taxonomy): Eukaryota > Metazoa > Arthropoda > Arachnida > Araneae > Nephilidae > Trichonephila > Trichonephila clavata. The sequence continues at coordinate 2,828 of BMAO01003130.1, read as the reverse complement.
GTAATACACACAGCACTTGAAGAAAACAACTCTAGCTAGGCAAAAAATATTATTACCAAAAGATTTGTCAGACGCAAACAAAGTTTAAAATATCTTTCAGACGCAAACAAAGTTTGAAATACCTTTCAGACGCAAACAAAGTTTGAAATATCTTTCAGACGCAAACAAAGTTTGAAATATCTTTCAGAAGGAAAGTTTGAAATATTTGTCAGATGCAAATAAAGTTTACAACCAATCTCATAAAAAAAAAAATTTTTTTTTAGAAAGATTGGAGAGTGTTTAAAAAGGTTGAGCCTTCCACTCGAGCTTTTATTTGGTTTGCTCTGTTGTCAACATTTCTTATTCTCTTCATGATGACCTCGTTCGATTCTCTCCTGGGTGAATTGGAAAAAAACATTCTCCCAGGTTTGCGAGACAACGTCTCACGCTGGTCGTCTTATAGACGACGCTTGCAACATTTAGCGGGGATTGTGAAATTTCAACAACTCGCGACCCACTTTCCTATTCCCGTCCAGGTGGTCTTGAGCGAGCATGGATTCCATCTTTCCGATTGTGTCTATAGTGCAGATGCCTGCACGGAAGGACCCGACAGTTGCCATTGTTTTAATGTCTTTGACGCCCCCGAGCACTATTTTATCGTGAAACGCTTCAATCATGTCGTCGTACGGGATGGGTCTTTACACTCCCTCGAATGTTTGACACGAGCTCACTGTTAATGTTGGAGACAGGGCCCCGTGGATCCACTCCCTACTCTTTCTGCCACCTTGAAAGGTGCCCCGGCTTGGCTTCCGGCGGGAAGGGCTTCCCGGAGATGATGCAATCCATTTTGAAAGAACGGACATGACCCTCACAGGATCTTCCTCCTGTCTAGCCAATCCAAAAGCCCTTCCTGCGCGTCGCTCTTCTCTCAAAAGCACGATTCGGACGCCTTTTTGCCTCATACGAGACAATGGAGTCTGACAAAGCCTTTTAAGTTTACCTGGCCGAATACCACGAGGCCCATTTGGCCGAGTACATTACTTTTATGATGCAGTTTCGAGCCCAGTTACAGACTCTCACTCCGTCCGACGTCATTGCTCTTTCCACCGTGGACCTCAGAGACCTTTTACGGAAAGTGTTTCCCCATCCCGAGCCCCACGACGACCTGCCCACCTTCGAATGTCTCACCTCTTCTGAACTTTCCGAACTTTACAGTGATTACCTCGAACAACAGGCGGCCCAAGGCAAGGGGGCCTTAATGCAAGCTCTGTGGAAGGTCTTGGCCCTTCCCAAGTTATACCGATTGGCGTACAAGGCCTGGAGGCGACATGGACCTCAACCGTTGGCCCCTTGGATTCTCTTGGCTCAAGCCGTCTTGGATGGCTGTTATGCACTCAAATGGCCCGAAAGCGTCTTTCGAGTGCCAGAGACTTGTTCAATCTGCTTGAGTCCCATGCATTGGCCCGAGAAGACGCATTGTGGCCATGCCTTTCACATGCGGTGTTTACTGCAACACCTGGAGGTGAGGAATACCTGTCCTCTCTGCAGGGCGCCCAACCCCATACGAGCAGCCTCGTAGAGGATGGGGACAGGGATTCCCCAGAAAAATGGAGATGGATGACTGGAAAGGAGCATAGCTCGGGACCAATCATTCATCTCCCATTTTTTTGGGCTACTCTCAGAGTCAAGGTTGGAAACGACCCGAAAAAAAACTCAGACACAATTTTTAGAACATTGTGCAAGATGTAAGACCAATAAAGTGTGAAAGATGAAAAGCAAATCATGGTGACATTCCATATATTATACTAATTTATGGCTTGGAACAGCCATTAGAGAATGTTTGCTGGAAAGGAGCATAGCTCGGGACCAGGAATCATCCTTCCATTTGGGGGGTTTGGAAACGACAAGAAAAAAAAACTCTGACACATTGATTCAGAATGTGGCTGGAACATTGTGTGTAAGATTCACAATGGAAGGTTGACACATTTTTTTGAGACTGTGCCTGGAACATTGTGTAAGATTCACAATGGAAGGCTAATAAAATAAAATATCGCAGAAGCCAAAAAAAGAATGTGAGGAAGTTTGAAATATCTTTCAGAAGCAAATAATATTGACAACCAATCTCTCTAAAAAAAAAAATTTTAATTTTTTTTTAGAGAGAAGTTTACATGATTTAGTTTCAAAGGTTTGCTAGTGAACTCGAAAGTTGAGAGATGGCTGAACGAGGTCGAACCAACCTTTTTACACTATTGTTCTTCCAACGCCCTGTATTGGAAGAGATTCTGTCCACTCTTTTTCTTTGCAACAAATCTTTCAATATTTTATTTTCAACTGACATGTTTTGTACTTTAGCGTTCAACTCATTTTCTTTTGTTTTCACCACGTCAAGTTCCTTTTTCAACACGTCGTTTTCCCTTTGAATCAAATCTCTTTCCCTTTCCATGAGGTCGTTTCTCGCTTTCATCTCGTTGAGCTTTTGGTCGTTTTTCGATTGCATTTCATCCAACTTTGACCTTAATATCAGCTTGTGGTCCATGGCACATGCTTTTTTGTTTTCTTGACTTCATTCATCATATTTTGTTGTTTACGAGACAACACATACACTTCGTCTCTCATGCGTTGAAAGGAATACTCGGATCCCTGTGTCCCTCCTTGACATACACTTATTTTATTATCGTATAGATCAAATGCAGAGGTGTGCATTCCTCCGTTTCCTCGTAGCGCGGATACAAGGGAATCACACAATTTTAAAAATTTCCAGCCCGTCACATGGATCGGTACCCCCATCTTACATTATACCATGGGTCCCGTACACGCTTGGCAGCCTTTTCCCAACTGGATACATTTTA
>BMAO01003129.1:0-21090 GCA_019973975.1 Trichonephila clavata | reverse complement strand
GTCTACTTATTCAAAGCTGGCGGTAGCGAAACGGTTCATGTTTATTTTTGGAACTGCTTCGAAAATGCACCACAGTTTTATGCCTTCCCCCTTTAAGATACGGGAGGTCTACAAGCGCTTTTGTAGGGGAGGATTTATTGCTTTTTCGGTTTCTGTGTTGTTGGAAAGGGGAGATTTCTCATTCATAGCTGTTGCCTTGTGAGAAATTGTGTGATGAACGTTGGATCCACATCACGGCGAACAGAAACCATCCAATTTGTTGAATCATAGTAACAAGCAAATAAAGGAATAAAAATAAAGATTTAAGAAATGGCGAGTTAAAAGTTGAAAAATATTTTTAATAAGCAAAAAGAAAATTTTTTTTTCTCCTATTACTTTATAAAACTTTAAAAAACTTTAAAAAAAAAAACATTTTGATTTTGGTATTAGATTTGATCAAGACAGAAGTAAACTGTAACATTATTGAATATCAGACTAAGAAAACGCAAACAATATATATTTTTTCCTGTTTTTTTTTTCTTTCTTTTTTTAAAAAAAATTATGAGGTAAAAAGTAAAAGTGATCATCTTTTTTAAAAAGCAAAATGAGAATAAATGTAGTATTATTATATACCAATGGATTTCCAAATTTATCTATATGCACTCCCAGGGGTCTATGACGACCTGCAAGAGATCCACGCGAGTAAAAAATAATAATTTGGGGCTCATGAGGTGTAAATGGGGGTCTATGATCGTGGTTCTCCTTAAACTAGATCATGGCGTTAATCTTTAAAAAAAATTTGATCCAGTGGGAACCAGATTTTACCAATTTAACGTTTACTAAATTTAGTGAGGTTAGTTTAACAACATAAAAGGTGACTACCATACTAGGTGACAACATAAATTTTATATACAAGGAATATTTCAGCATTTTTTTCCAAAATTAAGTTTAAATAAGTATAACATTGAACGTCACGAATTTTTTTAATTTGTCACAGTCTGTCAGGACATTTTAACCTACGTTTAACACTTAAATGCCCTTACTCAGATTTTGAAACTAAGTTTGAGATTGTTTTTTTTTTAGTAATACAGCAGTAGACCAATGATTTCAAATAGTCGCTTTGAGAAAAAAAAAGTGTCATATTGCAATAGGAACTGATTAGATAGGTCCTAATGAGGATCTTATAGAAACGGATGTCAGTAATTTTGGCTTTAAAAAGACATACCTGATATTTGTCACAAATTATGGAATATCATTAGAAAGTTTTTAAATGTGTTTTTCCTTGTGAGGGGGAGTTTCACTGAGTTTTCCAAACTCAAAACAAAAGAAAGGAAAAGAAAGAAAGAAGTAGGCACTTACGAAAAGGAAGGTTAGGGTTAAACCTGACAAGATTGATATTAAATATTGAAATTTGTTATTGAAACACCAGATTCATCCTTCTCTTTAAAAGCATTTGTTCAGTTATTTTGTTTTAATTTAATTCATTATATGCGCTTCTTAAGTTTTAAACGCAGAACTATACTTCATTACAGTTAAAAATTTAATTTTTTGAAAGTAGTAGCACCAATTATCAAAAAGACATTTAAGTTGATAAATTTGCAAAAATTTAATATTAGGTAGGCAGGGGTCTACCCGAAACCGAAAAACATGGCAAGGGGTCTATGAGACAAAAGGTTTGGGAACCTCTGTTATATACGATGAAGAAACTTGTACATTAAAACTGGGGTTTCTGCATTTTATTATATTTTTAATTTAAAATAACATTAAAGAGAGGTTTTAATACTTTTAATTTATGCAAATTTTAATCCTTAAATTTATACTTTTCTGTTGAATGAATTTTTTCTGCATAAATCAAATCTCTTCATAACAACTTGCACTAAGAATAAAATAATACTCTCCCCACTTCAGCATTTGTGTCGGAACCATTTAATACACTTTCAATCAATAATTTTAATAAGGAAATATATTTTTCTTAAATGTGTTAAATGCGAAAGTGTGTTTCTTCCCATTTTCTGTTCAGATTTCATTTTCATCTTTCTGTTTCTTTAGTATTACATCCTTTAAATGCATATTCGCATATATTTATAAATGGGAAACTGTCATCCGTAACTACATCTTTCAATTCAGTCATTGCAACGATATTTTACTGATAATTTTGTCTTTTAAAAACAGTACACTTAGAACATTTTACATAAGTAAAATTAACAGACAATTAATAATATAAGAAATTTTATAAGCAATTTTAACATTTAGAGATGTATCCTTAATTCCAGGATTAGAACCTTACAAATTGTTATTTTATTCTTAAATATTAACAGTATAAATTCATCATCCTCATAACTCATTTTATATTGCAAGAAAACCCTACCTTTTGCTTTTGAAATGTTATTATATTAAAAATTTTGGGTAGTTTTGTAAAAAATTACACATGTGGAAAAAACGGATTATAATTTTTGGTTTTTAAATAATATTCTCTTAAGTGTCGAGAATTTTTCCAAATTTAAGGCATAATAACAAAAACATCAGGTTTTTTTTAAAAAACTTTTGTGGCCCATATATTTGGAAAGCTTGCTCTAATTGAAACTGGGATCTCTCTCTTATCATTTTAGGATACTTTAAACTGTAAAAAAAGCCTAGCTCTAGGCTGGATCTTAGACAAAGCATACATTCCAGACGACCTGAAAACCAATTAGGTTTTAAGAAATTTAAAGTTTTCAGAGATTTGATTTTAGTTTTGAATTCACTTTAAAGTGTTTTTGCAATTCTAAATTGAATTAATTGAAAATATTTTGAACACAAGCCACTTTTTCGTGTGAAATGGGTATTAACTGCAATTCTAATTTCTAAAATCATTTCTGTTTGCTATGTTTTGAAGCTTTTGAGTTCTCTCACATTTACTTAATTAAGATTGATTTAAAGACCACTATATTTATTTGTACACATAATTTATATAATTTAAAAGCATTTTCTTTGTTTTCATTAATTTTTTCCTGCTGAGAAAATGCCATGACAAAAATGTAAGCAGGCTTCTGTGAGAAATAACATTTGAAAGGGAAGGAATACGCGACTGAAATTTATGAATCTAAAATCCAGCTTTCACAGATGATGTTACAATTAGACTTCAAAATGTAAATGTTCTGAATATAAATATTGTAAAAAGAACTAAATATTTCCCTAATGTTAAACTACATTATAGTAAATATTTTGTAGTACTACTTAGAATTTTCAAGTCATGCAACAAAAACCCAAACTTGCTAAACTACCCCGATTTAGAAAAAAAATAGACATTATTTACAAACTTGGTGATTTCGGGATTACCTTTATATCTTATTATTTTGTGTGTATAAATGTTTTGTGTATTTAAAACTCCTGTGAAAATATTAGGTTAAGATGAAACCGAATAATCTATCAAAGTAACAAATGTTATTAACATTGCTTAAAAGAATATTTTGAATTAAAAAAGATATTTCAGTCATAATTATTTCAAGTAGTGTTTGGATGTAGAACATAAGTTGGAAAATAACATATTAAAAATTAGAGCTTTACAGACACTATTAGTTTTTGTTTTATGCCTTTCCAAATTTTATAAATGCGTTTTTTTCAGACTTTTAATTTTGAAAATGTGTTTTCTAATCCCAAACGCTTTTTTTTCTAATCTTGAAATATCTTGTAAATACTCCCAAACATATGATCCATATAAGTTCATTTGGATTTAAGACTGGGAGCTCCAGTTATGTTTTTTAAAAATCTTAAAGTTAATATTTGAAAAATTTCGTGTTTTTTCCAGGTTTAGCTATAAAAATAATTAGTAAAATCCAACAAAGAATAGATTTTAAATTCTATACTTTTTGTTTCCAATAATCTAAGAAATATAAATCATTTACAATAATTAAATATTTTAATAATTTAGTATTTTATAAAAGTTTTAAAAAACTTCAAAAATGTTCAATGCTTTAAAATTGTTAAATAATGGCTTGTCAAACTAACTTATTATTTTAGAATCAATATAATAGTATACTTTGAATATAAAACAAAAATTTATTTTACTATTATAGAACTGTTTATGACTTCTACTCATAATGTAAAAAGAATGAAATATATAAATATGTAACTTAGTGCAGTCAAAAACAATCATAGTTTGTCAAACTCCGGTCCCACTACTAATTCCAATACATTTTACAAACTGTAGCTAAAAACAATTATATACTTACGGGACCAAATATTTATTTATATATGGAAATATTTTTCCTTATTAAATATATAATGAATAATTACAAGATGATTTCTAAAATCCTAAAAGCCTTTAATGGAGAAAAGCCCGACATATAATTTGGATAGTTAGAAATTTCATTATATAAATATGCATGCTTTAAAACAAATAAAATTGCAAAGAAAAAGCAATTTACAAAAAAATTTGTATCTACTGAATATAAAATAAATCAGAATTCATCCTCAAATATACATAATTGTGTAAGAAAAGGTTTTGTTCAATTTACAAACAATTGCAAAGAAACTTTTATAAATAATAATTTAAACAGGTATAAAAAGCAAAAATTATCAAAGATATATACAAAATATTATTAAAATTTGCTATAAAATGTTTAGTCAAAGCAAAATACCTTTTACAAAGCCAAAAGTTTATCTAAACAATTGTACATTACTGAAGCTAGAAGTGTACATATGCATATAGAGGGCAAAAAGAAATATATTTGTTCAAAACATTATTTTTAAACCGTTAATTTTAAGAAAAAAGATTTTTGTATACATTGATAGATACGTCATTGATTGATTGATATACGTCGTTTATAGCACTGTCCCAGTGTGATATTTTTCGAAACACGGCGCTGCACACAGTCCAACATTACAGTCTTTACATTCAAAACGTGTTTTTCTTCGAATGCGTTTTCCGTTATCATTTTTCTTAAGGTTGCATACGACACATTTTCGTGGTGGTTTGTTTTTTCTTGAAGAGTCACTTTCCACATATGAAGCCATTATGAAGCACATATTTCCATTCATGCCTTCCAATTAAACGGACTACATTTTCAGAAATTTCAGAGGTAACAAAGTTTCGAGAATCGGAATTACTACTTCCTTCTTCTATCAATCGTTCAATCAGTTTCATTCGAAAACCAATATGATTTAAAATACCACCATTTTTTTTTATAGATAGTGAAGGAATTAATTCCACACAATTTGATTTAACAAATGTCGAAAAATCTTCTTGTAGTATTTCCTTTGTTGATTTCGGGCAACAGGATAGTAGGATAGACACTGGTCTGATCTATCAACACCACCCATGGTGGTATTATAAAAACACCGCTGCTTTTGATTTCATTTCCACAGAATCCCGTTTCTTAGCTTTCACTTCCATCATATCAGTGTTATGAAAAATGCTAATCATATGCAGGGGTTTTTTGTCCTTGTACTTCAAAACACACATTTTTCCCTTTTGGAAGGCCATAATTTCCACTTTCTTCACTTTAGAACTTTTTAATGAAACAGGTAAACCTTTTCGAGGTAACGGACTCGTGGCTGGCGTATCATGAGTTCTAGCTCATTACCACTGAAGAGCCGCCGTGTAGGGGCACGATGCACGTTAAATCTGTCGAGAGCTGAAACGTCCATCTGTTGGTGTGGTGTGGTAGTTAGGAGAAGGGGAGAGGTGCTAGCACAGGTGTCATCCTCGTCACTTGACCATGGTTCAAAATGACGAGGTTCGTCGCCAAAAGTTCTCGAGTATAGCTGAACAGAGCGACGTTAATATTCACTCACTCATTCAACCAAATTGTATGAAATTTACGGAATAAATGAAAAATATTAGAAGTGGAATATATTAAAAATTCAATTTTAAATTTTAAATATCCAAAGAATTATTAGTATTTATGGTAAATATTTTTCAACTGCGTACGCGAGATACATACACAAATATATTTTTCGAAATTCAAATGCAGAATTTCAGTGCAGCTAATATAAAATTCCTGGTTTTGTATGGTTAAGATTACAAAAAATGTCCAAATTTTAATTACTTGTTCTTCAGCCAATCTCTATAACAGAACCTAAATGATAAGGGATTTTGCATAAATAGATATTTTTTTAACTTGAATTTAAAATGGATCTTTATATTTATTTATTGATGCAAATGTCAACTGTAAATTTGTCCAGGTGCTTTTCATTTCTCTTTGGCCAAAGATTCAAGCTTAAAAATTTGATCTTGTTGTTCCCATTCTCTTTGAAGGAAACTGAAGTTCAGACATTAAAAATTCTATTATAATTTGTTATGTAAACAATACAAAACTAGGGATTGTATGTAAGATACTCTGAACACCTGGCTTTGATATTATGAAAAACTAAAGGATTTAAATAGGTTTTTTTTGTTTTTTTGTTATTTTTATCAATGCGTACAAAATTTTTGCAAGTACAGAAACTTAAAAATTATTCATGTTTAGAATTTTAAAAGTTTAACAGGTTTTAAATTTTGAACTTTTTTTTTTATAAATTTTTGACATAAACGAAATAATTCCTTTAAAAAAATAGAAGTATTAATTAAAATAAGAAAAACGAAACTGTAAATTATCCTCATTGTTTTGATATATACTTTGAATTTAAAAATAGATATATCATAGATATTTTTAGAGATACATTATAAAAAAAAAACTTAATTCTACTTGAGAATTTTAAGGTAAAGAAAAAAATGTGATTTTGTCAAAAGCTACCCTTTTCCTTCCCAATTAGTTGAATTTCAAATTAATATTAAATCAAAAGTGAGTATATCATCTATATTACTTATGTGATGGAACTTAAAAAAATGATTTAAATGAAAGATTTATACAAACGCTTAGATCGTGAAAACTACATCAAAGAATTTATTTAATTCAAACCCAAAAATATTTCAAGTCAAGTTTACTTACAAACTTTAACTGATAGTCCGTACGCTCTGGAGGTTTTAAATTCTTCCCAGTTTTTTACGATTGCTGCAGGGGAAGAACGGGGCAAGCCATAAAACTTTCTGTCAGAGTCCTTTGTGTCACCCCAACCCTCCCTAATTATCCTTCAAGATGTTAAGCCTTTAAAGGGGGAAAAGGATTTCGGAAAAAGAAGTCTCTAACACTTTCGAAGCGGTTACTTGAGGAGGAAAAAACACGTTTGGTGCATTTTTGGTGAGTCCACGGTCTTACGGGAAAAAACATGTGGTGCGTTTTTGAAGCATCTCAGGATGGCAGAAAAAGACGTTTGGAACGCTTAAAGAGTTAATGAACTCTATACAAGTTTTATAAACCAGTTGAAATGCTTGATTATGCTTTGAAAAATATATTATACTGATCCCTTAATAGTCTTCATAAAGAGTGATTCTACCAAGATATTCCATTAATAATTGGAATACAGAATCTTTTTGATATTTCTATACAACTAGTTTTTCTTTTATATGGCTAGGAAGCTTCACATGTAAGCAAATGCGTTAAATATCTAAATCTACAATTTCACTCATGATATGGAAAAGGTTAAGGGAAAGTTAAATCTAAACATATTGTGTAGATCTTTACATGTGATTCGTATAAAATTTTTTGCAATAGATAATACATTCCAATAATGATTTTTTTCTTACTTTAATTAAATAAATGTATTTTCTTATTAAGAATAGCGTTATTACCTTTGGTTGGATCCTAGCAGGGCACCCTTCTTTTACAAGAACACCTCCAGAAAATTTGTATTTTCTATTATTGTTCTCACAATCATTTAAAAATTTAGCCAAACAATTTACCTCATATATTTACGCTAATTTTTCATAACAATCAATGGAACTTTCGATTTAACGACAAGAAAAAGTTTTACACTCACGTGATCCGCCAACTGGGCAATCACCCAGCAGGAAATATAAAAATAATGAATCTACTACAATGGTAAATACCAGGAAATTTTAAAACGTATTATTAAAATATTATAAATAATCAAAGCATAAAATTTTTACATTCACGTGATCGGAGAATCGAGCTTTTACACGGCAGAAGCTAGAAAGTCGAAGAACGGAAAATGTTAATTATATCAAATCAAAGCACAAAATAAAATAAAAATACAATATAAAAAGAGTAAAATAATAATAATTCAAAATTATGAATCAAAGTTTTTAGTTGTTCACATAAGTTAGAAATTCCATAAATCAGCAAATATGTTAAAATGATGGAAAACTTAACAGGAAATTAATACAATATAAAAACGGAAATAAAATTTCTCAACAATATAATTCAATGTTATAAAATACCTAATCAATAAATCTCCCCGCTAGAATTTTATATACGAACCTTTCAGCACGAGCGCTATAGCAAGAATGATTTTAGTAGGTTCAATTAAGCCAACGATGAACTTGGCGATTATCAAAGAGGCCAAAAATATCAAAGTAACCCATCCTTGTTTGTAGATTATAGGAATAGGTGCTGCCAACGAAATTGCGCATTACACGTCCGGTCTTGTTTGTTCCTTTTATCTGTCTCTATCATCTTTCAACACAGGGAACAAACCAACGCTCCCCCTTTCAACATCTGGGCAGCAACGCAACCCTACCCAGTGTGTTCAAGGTTATTCTTTCATGCCGGCACATCAAAACGTCTCATCTCTTTGTACACAAAATACTTTTCCTCCCCATTTAAACGATCCTTCCTTTACAGAGATGAATACCCAGTTTTGGAATTTATTGCGGGATATTTCAGCGACTAGTAGAAAATTTACTAGCGAAGATTTTTATTCTGTAAATAGTTTCTTTCGCGATATTGAAGAAAATTTTGATTTATTCCCAGCTATCAGTTCCTCTCAAAAATTAATTTTCGCAAAACGTCTAGTATGTGGAACTGCTAAATCATTTCTTTTTTCACAAAGAAATTTAAATACCTGTCGTAGTCTCTCACTACCCCTAGGGTTATTAATTTCCCTTTGCACATTAACTACATTTGGATACGTCGGATTCATAATTAATGACTACGCAAATAACAAATCAGTTATTTATTATTTCCTTATGATAGAAATACACAATTAACAATCAAACTTTAAGAACAATAAATTATCAGGGAGTGCTATCAGAATTCAATTATGGACGACGGAATACTAACTGATATCACGAGGGGCATAACACGTACAATCAAACTACACATTTAAATCTAAACTACAAAAATTACAGACCTGAAATCTTCTTCGGAAGGAACTTGGAAACTAGTAGAATTTATGAAGAGGTTGCAATCCAAGATATCTTCAATTACGTTGGTTGTAGTGCTCTCATTTTCTCCCGTAAAAATGAGACATAGGTTTTCTTGCAGGTGATGGTAATCTTGTCTGTGGAGAAAAGATCAGATGGCAATCTTAGAGTAGTTCCATAGACCAGTTCTGCACAAGTGGCGTTGATATCCTTTTTTACAGCAGAACGCATGCCGAGTAGTACAATTGGAATAATTTCACTCCACTTCGAATTCTCATGTGCTTTGATGGCACTCTTGAGATGACGATGCAGCCTTTCAACCAGACCATTGGTTTTTGGATGATAGGCACAGCAACGTATTCTGTTTGGGCCTAGAAGATTACTCAGCTCTCTAAAAAGGCTTGATTCGAAGTTTGTACCTTGGTCTGTTGTTATAATAGTAGGACAACCAAAACGTGATATCCAAATGGATAGTAAGGCTCTACATACGGTTTCTGAAGTCATATCAGCAGTTGGGATCACTTCGATCCATCTCGTAAAGCGGTCAACTACTGTCAGGCAGTAACTTTGACCATTAGAAGGTGGGAAGGGACCAATGAAATTAATGTGAATTTGGGAAAATCTGGCATCAGGTAAAGCAAAGGTATCGTTTGGTGCTTTAGTGTGCCTATAGATCTTGGATCTTTGGCAAGGATGACAAGAGTTAACCCATGCTTTAATATCGGGCCTAATGATTGGCCACACAAAACGTTGAGTTGATATTTTGATAGAGGCAGCAATTCCAGGATGTGAAAGACCATGCAGGTGTTGGAAAACAATTTTGCGGTAATCCTTGGGAATGAAAGGTCGAGAAACATTGGTGGAAACATCACAAGTAAGAGCAATGTCTTCCAGAGGAAAATATTGTTGCTTAAGAGTTAAAGATGTCGAGTTGGATTCCAGGAGTTGTTTAAGTTCTTCACCAATTGGGCTGCGACAATGTCCTTGTAATCGAGACAACTTGCTTTGGAAATGGAATCAATTTCGATCCGAGATAATGCATCTGCTACCAAATTCTGAGTTCCAGGAACATTTTGTATGTTTGTAGAGAACTGGGATATAAAATCCAGGTGTCTAAGTTGACGTGGACTACATTTGTCAGCTTTCTGTTGAAAAGCATAAATGGGAGATTTCTGATGAGTGTAAATCACAAACTCTCTTCCTTCCAACATGTGACGAAATCTTTTGACCATTGTGTATATGGCCAGGAGTTCTCTGTCATATGTAGACCAGTTCTTTTGGGACGCATACAATTTCATGGATAAGAAAGCAAGTGGTTGCCAGACATTCTCATGATACTGAGCTAATGCACCACCGACAGCAAAATCTGAGGCATCAACCCAAATGCTAAGAGGTGCATTTGGCATGGGGTGATGTAACAGAGTAGCATGTGCTAGGGCTTGCTTCACGGATTCAAAAGCTGTAGTAGCTTCATCCGTCCATTCTAGCACTTCTTCAAGCTTGATTTTAACATTTCGTTTTGGACGCTTTTTATTCCTGATACCTTTTAAAAAATTTACTAAAGGAGCAAGAATATGGGCAGCCTGTCTAATGAAGCGTCTGTAGTAATTCAGCATTCCAAGAAAACGACGCAATTGAGTGATGGTGGTTGGTTGAGGAAATTTTAAGATTGCTTCCACTCTATCCTCTAAAAGTTTAATTCCAGAACTGCAAACTTGAAAACCAAGGAAATTTAAGGTGGGTACTCCAAAAGTACATTTTGAAGGGTTTATCGAGAGTCCATGTTGATCCAAACGTTGAAAAAGCAACCGAAGATGTTGGATATGCTCGGCTTCAGATGATGATGCAACTAAAATGTCATCAATAAAAGCATAAACAAAATTTAATCCTCTTAAAACCACATCAACAAAGCGTTGAAAAGTAGAGGCAGCATTACAAAGGCCGAATTGCATTCGAGTATTCTCATACAATCCGAATGGGGTTATGATTGTAGTTTTATGGGAAAATGACTACAACCTAATAATGATAAATGCTTTATTGAACAAAATGAAGGATGAAATATTTAAACTATAGTAAACACCAAAGGAGAACGTCTTCCTCCTACGTCTAGAGCTTAGCGTCTCTAACGTCCGTCTGCCTCATTTCCCGTGTGTCCTTCAGTCAGACATTTCTGGCGGGGTGTGACGTCAGTGTGGACTACTCCACCCTAGGTACAGGGGGAGGGGTTGTGACATCGCACATATCCAACCCTACATCGGCCATCATGACCGGGAAGGCGACCTCGCCTGATTATTTACAATGATAAAATGGTACAGATATATAGTAATAAAATATTAAAAATATACACAGTTACACAGTAGATAAAAGAATTATACACAAAACAAAATATGATCAAAGAAAAATTACAAAAATACTGAAAAATGAGCAAATTTAAAGTAATAATTGATAAATAGGAAAAATATCATACATTACCACTGGGGTAAAACAAATTATGTTAACGATACAAATAAGATCAAGGCTAAAATAAGAATCTGGAATAAGAAACACAGGAACATATTCAAGCAAGATACTCGTTCTTCTAAATACTTAAATTTGTACTAAAATGAAATAAGAAAATGTTAGAGTCATTCAAATAAAAATGGGAGCAAAAATAAATAAAAAGTCTGTTGATTATGTCTATAACGAAAGTCTTTCACAGGAAGAAAAATTGTGAACAGTTTTTAATGGAGAAATCATGTAGAGTTAATTTGGTTTGGCCAGAGTTTCATGAATTCTGCACAAGTAGATGTTTTTGATGGTCCGTCGACGAAATCACACTTTTCTACGTCATAAGTGTCATTGTGCTTGACTTTTGTAACTTTGTATGGTCCGAGGTATTGTTGCTTAAGTTTCAAGCCTGGACCAAACTGAGTGCGTTTAATTGCTACTAGGTCGTGTAGTTGATATTTATGAGCTTGTCTGCGCCGGAGATTGTACGTGCGGCGATTCTCATCTTGAACTTTGTAGATTTGCTTTTTGGCATCTTGACGGAGAGCATCACGTTGTTCTTGGAATTGAGCTGTAATCTCATCGTTAAGAAGTTGGACTATCTCAATGTCCTGGCAAGACTTCATCTTGGTGCCGAAAAGGAGTTCAAATGGAGTCATCTTGATGCTTCTTTGAAAAGTTCAGTTCAGGATTTCTTGCAGGTGGGGTACGTGAGAGTACCATTTCTCAGGATCGTCGACAGAAAGTTTTGACAGCACAGCAATGATGGTGGAATTTTGTTTTTCAATTTGGCCATTAGATCTTGGGAGACCAGTTGTAATGGAAATATGAAGGATGTTTTGCTTATTACAGTAATCTTCAAATGCGGAGGAAGTAAATGCGGATCCTTTATCAGTGATAATCCTAGCGGGGTTTCCGAAGACATGTCGTTGGTTTTCTAATCGTTTTATGACTTCTGCAGCGTCTGTAGATCTAGTGGGATACAGCCATGTAAATTTACTGAATGCGTCTATCACTGCAAAAACGTGCTTGTATTTCTTAGAAGTTGTCGCTAGAGGACCCAAAGGATCTAGATGAAATGTATGGAGTGGTAAGTCGTTCTTTTCTATCGGGTTAAGCATGCCATCTTGTTTACCACGTTTCCGGTTTGTGAGAATGCATGTAACACAGTTTTGAATGCATTTTTCAACTTTGTCTTTAAGTCGTGGGATGTAAAAGTCTTTGCTAATTATATCTTGTGTGCGTAGAACAGCAAAATGGCCACGTTCATGTGCAGTTTTAATGATATTAGCCTGCATTTCGTCAGGTACCACTAGTAAATCGGTGCCCTTGACTGTTTTGTACAGAAGTTTGTTTTTTACGATATAGTTATCATGCGGCGTTGTTTCTAGAAGCGTCTTTATCGCTGTGATTTGGTCATCAGCCTGTTGTGCTTTGAGAAATTGAAGATGGACACTATTTTGGATTAGCATACAATGTGGAGGTCGACTGAGAGCATCCACGTGAGCCATCTTTGAGCCTGTACGGTATTCTATTGTATAGTTAAATTCTTGGAGATAAAGTGCCCATCTGGCTATCCTGGGGTTAAGCTCTTTTTTACTTAGTGTTTTGACGAGGGCATCACAGTCAGTAATAATTTTAAATGATGTTCCTAGTACATAGATGCGAAACTTTCTAAGTGCTTCGACCACTGCAAGGACTTCTAGTTCAAAACTAGTGTACTTTCTTTCATTGTCTGATGTCTTTTTTGACATGTAGAATACAGGGTGAAACTGATTGTCATGTATGGATTTTTGGAGTAGGACTGCACCCAAACCGTCAATTGACGCATCAGTGTGAATCTCAGTGGGAGAATTTTGATTAAAAATACTTAGAACGGGTTGTTGGGAAAGCAAGTATTTTAATTTTTGAAATGCTGCCTGCTGTTCAGCATAAAATTGGAAAGGGGAGTCCTTACGAAGGAGGTCACTCAAAGGTTTTGCTATGGTCGAATATGAGGGTGAAAACTTTCTAAAATAGCCAGTAAGACCAAGAAATCGGCAAACGTCTTTAATATTTTTAAAATCTGGATAATTAATAACAGCTTTAGTTTTTGAAGGGGAAGGAAACAATCTACCGTATTCTATAATATGGCCAAGAAACTCAATTTTATTTTGTAAAAATTGACATTTTTTAAAATTTATTTCAAGTCCGTAATCACAAGCTACCTCTAGAACTTTTTTTAGATATTCAAGGGCTTGGGACTCATTAGCAGCGGAAATAACAACATCATCCATATATGGGAGAACAATACTTTTCGAAATCAGATGTCGGAAAATGGCCTTTATGTATTGCATAAAGGTGGAAGGACAAGTACTGAGTCCAAAAGGCATTCGTCTAAATTGATACTGCCCATTGTGAGTAACAAAACTAGTAAATTTACGGCTTCTTTCATTTACCGCAACATGGAAAAATCCATTTTTTAGATCTAGAGTAGTAAATATTTTAGCATTTTGGAGACAATCTAAAATATCATCAATTAAAGGAAGAGGACAGTTATCTTTAATAAGTTTGCGATTTAAGCGTCTATAATCAGTGCAAACTCTTGATTTCCTTTCTTTTTTCTTTACTACCACAACTTGACTAGCGTAAGGAGATGAACATGGCTCAACAATTCCATTTTCAACCCATTCATCAACTTGAGCGTCCACTCTGTCTCATTGGGCAAATGGCAAACGTCGGGGCTTATGAAATATCGGTCCGTCGTCGGTAAGAGTGATATCAAGCTCAATGTTTACAGTTTTTGTTTTTTTAGGCGTGTATGCCAATAGCAGTTGTTCGACTTCAGTTCGATTATGCTGAGAAAGATTTGGACCGATATCGAATGTGGGTGAATCGTCGGAAATCGTCATAATAAAATTTTCATCTACACTGTCAGAGGATCTTAAAATTTGTGAAAATTTTACGCCTGTAGGCGATATATTTAGATGTGCTTGTTTAATTACGTCACAACCGATTATGAGGTCATAATTTGTACAAGAAAATTTGGTACAACATAAATAGTAACTGAAAAAATTTGATCGTCGATAGTAATTTCAGAATCAAAAGTTCCTATCACATTAATTTGCGAAAAACCAAAACCTGTTAATAATGTATTGGTTTGTTTCAGTGGCGGTGCATCTATATTTATGTAAGTAGAATTTCTTAATAGTGTTAAATTGCTGCCTGTGTCTATTAATCCGTTAAGTTTACGGCCAAAAATTGTTACGTCTTTACACATATTTATAGGAGAAGGCAATTCATGCACAGCATTTACACCAGAAGGTGGTGTAGAACTATTATTTAAATTAGTTCGTCGGCATTCAAATGATTTGTGACCATAAAGATTACACGAGAGGCTTCTGGGACCACGTGAATGATTAGGACAAGATTTTGATAGGTGACCTATATCATTACAATTAAAACAACGTTGGGGATTTTTAGCTGCGTCAGAAACGTTAAATTTTGTGGGTTTTCTTTGGAAGCTTTGTTGTTTAGAATCGCGTCCTCGGCTTTCATATGAATGACAAAAATTCGGTGAATAAGAGTTATGTATTCCCATGTTTTTAATGACTGTTTCATACGTACGTAATTTCTGCTTAAATTCGGAAAATGTGGTTGCACCATATAGATTATTTTATCTGAACGAGGCCCATCAATTCCATTAATGACGTACTGGATAATTGATGCTTCGTCAATTTTTGAATCACATTTATTTGCTAATTCACGCATGGAATTAAAATATTGCATTAAAGTCTCCGTTTTATACATTTTTCTTTTCTCTAATTCGCGGTGAATCTCTATGGAAGTAACTGAATCCGAAAATTCTTCAATTAAAGCTTTTTTAAATGACTCATAGGTATGTGACGGGTGCTTACGCGTTTCACTAACCTTCTCTCATAAACTTTTAAATTGTAATTATTTTAACCAATCCCCGCTGAGAGCTGAAAGTGTGACTTATGCAAATAAGATAGTTTCGAGTTTAGCGAGTTCGAAAGAGATATAAAAGGGAGAAATGAAATGAAGAGATGAGGATGACTCCGTGTTTTGATAGAGGAGTAAACTACGTGATTGCTTAAGAAAGTGTTTCTAGGAGTTTAGTTTAACTAAGTGAAGTTTGTTAGCGGAAGGAAGATTATTGAAAAGGATTCATTAATTCGGTTCGGACGTAATTGAAGATATCCTGGATTGAAGCCACTTCATTAATTCTACTAGTATTCAAGTTTCATTCTGAAGGAGATAACAGGTCTGTGATTTTTGTAGATTAGATTTAAATGCTTAGTTTGATTGTATGCGTTATTCCCTCGTTGTATCAGTTAGTATTCCGTCGTTCATAATTGAACTCTGATCTCACTCCATGATAATTTGTTGTTCTTAAAGTTTGATTATTAATTGTGTATTTCTATCATAAGGGAATAATAAATAACTGATTTGTTATTTGCGTAGTCATTAATTATGAATCCGACATATCCAAATGTAGTTAATGTGCAAAGGGAAATTAATAACCCTAGGGGTAGTGAGAGACTACGACACTGGCGCCCAAACGAAATACCAGAATTAAGAGCAGGTGCAGGATTTAGAGTTTTGCCGGAGTTATTTTTTTCGGGTAAAGAAAATGTGTCTGAGTTTATCAATAATATCGATGACAATATAGCCTACTATGAAATACCGGTGAATCTATCATGCGCATATTTAAAAGGTCATTTAATTGGGAGAGCGTTAGACTGGTTTGAGGTTATAGGCTTCGAGTGTGTAAATGAAGAAGCGACTGCATTTGCAACACTTAAAAAGAAATTATCAGATAGTTTTCCGGTAATACGGAATAAATCAGAGCTAGAAGTTTAGTTTTTTTCGTCAAAACAACGGAGAGGTCAAGCCCCGTCAGACTTTATTTTTCAGCTGTTAAAAATTCATAAAACCCTGAATTTGAATTATGATGAGTTAAAATTGATTGATCACATAGTAATGCGACTAGAACCCCAAATAATGGATTATTTAGAAGTTCGAAACCCCACAACGAAAACTCAATTGATAGAGTTGGTAGATCGGTATGAGGAACGTCATAGCTGCAGGGAAAACCAGGGTTCGAGTAATAATTTTGCTAGACGAAGTTGGGATGTGAGTAGGAATCCCGAGGAAAGAAGGAATAATAGAAATTGGAGAGATACTGGGGTCGGAAATAGTCAAAATGATCAAAGAGGACTAGGCAGGGGTGCGAATAATTTTTCTCGTCGTAATTATCAAAATCAAGGATTCGAGGGTGGAAATCGATACAATCAGCCAAATCAGAGAACAGACCGGTATCAGAACCGTAGGATGGTGGTTAGGAAGAGTCCTAATGATGATTCAGCAAAGCAGAATTGGAGGCGTGTTGATTGCAACAGCGAAAGGCAAAGAAATGCCAATTTAAACTTTCAAAAAGATCGTATTGAGTCAAATCCTCCTAATAGAACTAGACTTAATTCATTGCGATTATCACCAGTTGAACTTCCGTATGTGCCGATTCTTTTGCATGATACATTTATAAAAGCGCTCTGGGATACAAGTGCGGAAAAATCGTTTATTTAAAAAAAAAACGTACCGGTCATATTTTTCTTTCTGTCCTATTAAAAAATCGTTAGCTGAAGTAGTTACAGCTCAAGGGTCACAATGCAGAAATTTAGGCACAGTTGAGTTGAGAATTAAAATAAGAGAATTTTCGAAGTTATGAAAATTTCATGTGATTGCTGAGATGCAATATCCATGCATCCTGGGTATTGATCTCATGTCACTTGCGAAGATTAGTTTTGATTTCCTGTCTAAATCGTTAATCATTCCGGATTCGCAAACGGAAAAAGTGGCTGATATGTTGTCTAGAAACCCGTTAGAAAGTAATGAAGAACCAAAGGTGTCTTGTGCGGTGATTAGATCGTTAGTATTATCTTCTAGAGAACAGTTAAGAGAGGAACAGAGAAATGACCCGGAGCTAGGCATATAATGAAGTATCTTGAAAATCCGGACGATAGTTATGTTAATGATTCGATCTGCAGAAATTGGTCCAATGACTTTAAAATCGTTGACGGTTTGCTATATTATGCAAAATATACAACCATACTAGGTGAATTAAGGGTATTATATACCTAAAACGTTACGTAAAGATGTTATGCGAGAAATTTCATGACTCGCCTATGGCAGGTCATTTAGGCAAAAAGAAAACCTACTTAAAATTAAAGGACGCGTGTTATTTTCCGTACATGAGAAAAAACATTTATAAATATGTAGCAACCTGCGACCAATGCCAAAAAAATTAATTATAAAAACGGATTACCAGCTGGTCAATTAATTCCCATAATAACTAATTTTCGAATGAAATCGTGTCTTTAGATTTGTTAGGCCCATACCCTGCAACTAGTCCAGAACGCTATAGATTTATTTTAGTAATTACAGATAATTTTTCTAAATGGGGTTGAAATAGTTCCCTTAAGGAAAGCTTCGGCTAAAGCAATCGCCAATGCATTTTTTGAGAATTATTATTGCGCGTTATGGAGCTCCTGCAAAGTTAATTACCGATAATGGCCCCCAAATGATATCCGAAGTTTTTGAGCAAGTATGTCGCAGATTGCACATAAAACACGTTAAAACTGTGGTATATCGTCCACAAGCTAATCAAACAGAAAGAGTTAATCGCACTCTTTTAAAAATGATTTCGAGTTTTGTCGCGGATAATCACACTAACTGGGATCAATTTCTGCAAGAGATCGGTTATGCGATTAGGACAGCAGTACATGAGACAACGGGTAAAAACACCGGTGGAATTATTTTTAGGTCGAAATTTAATCACCCCTTTTCAGAATTTAGTTATGGTAACTGATGGATCAGATTTAGTTTGTGGAACATAGAAAGGGTTGTTTGAGGAGGCTAGAGTTCATACAAAGCGCCAGCAAGAGAAGTGGGCGAAATATTAGAATAAAAAGAGCGTGAAAATAATGTGAAAGTTGGTGATCTAGTATTAGTTCAAACTCACCCGTTAAGTTCAAAATGTAAAAAATAGTAGGTAAATTTATGCCAAAGTTTGAAGGCCCATATAAAGTTCTGAGTGTAAAAAAATAATAATAATTTTAGTAATATTAAAATTTGGTAAAAGAATAACGGTTAATGTGACCAGGTGAGAATTTACCATCAAAGAGAAGACAGTGTTGCCGAGTCGGAAAGTAACACTAGTAGTGATCATGGTGCAGTGACATCAGTCAGGTCAGATGATGCGCAGTCGTCATTGGTGCAATCGGAGAATGATGGGGGTTGTCGTAAAGGATCGAAATCAGGAATGTAAATGGTAGTAGGGATATAATCGCGAATAGACGCGATGGAGTGGAGGTGAGAAAAAAACGTGGACGGACGGAATCTGCTGTTTCTTCGGGTGGTGGCGCGTATAATTTCAGGAAAAGGAGACCTTTATACACTGAGAGAGAGAAAAGAGGAAGGCCAGAATCTTGGAATGAAAACGTACAAAAGAAGAGACCAGAGGCCCAGGTAGATCGCGAGGAAAGAAAGATTTCCTCGTCAATATCCTCTCGTCCCTCCAGAAAGCGTATAGAAAGGTGGAAGAAAATAGTTCTGAAAGAGCAGTTCCAGGACCATCCAACAGATTCAAGTACAACAGACCTCATCAGGAAAGGAGCTGTCCATACAATCTTCGGAGCCGACGTCGAGTGGACAACAGCCAAGTTCCAGTTTCTCACAAAAGAAAAACAACGCCTCAGCAGGAGCATATCAACTTCAAACGGACTCGATGGGAAGAAAGAGACCCAGAAGGTTGGAGCGCAGAGTGGGACAACCCTAGGACAAAGGTCATCCAGCACAGAGGCCATGGTTAAAGACAAAGCCTATGCAGATTGGATCTAAAGACTAGCCAGGTTGTATAATTCTAATTTGTTTATTTTTCCTCTGACAGGCAGTTCGGAGTATTTCCATGTGGGCTAGTCTAGTTTTTTTTGTAAAGTTAACGTACAAAAGTGTCACTGAGTTGTGTGCATTTTCATATCGGTTGCAAAGACTTTGGTATTTAATTTTTCCAAATAGTGGAAAAACATTTGTTGAATTGCAATTGTTTTGCTACACATTAAAGACGTGGCTTTATATGTGAGATTACTTGTATTGTTTGTTGTAATATATTCTATGTAAAAAAATGTATATATTTTGTGTGTAATTATTAAGATGTATAAGTAGTGTCTGGTTTCTGGGCGCGGGCGTAATTAGGAATACTAACAAAAAACATTAACAGCGCAGCGCGATTGATTGGAATTTTTGAAAATGAAACCAGATAAAGGTATTTGGTTATAAAACTATACATATATATATAATATAAATGTATGCCATATTTTATGTCAATAAGGATATTGTATAAAAGTTCTGTGCATTTAAATGTCATGTTTTAGAAAAATTGACAAGGTTTCCTTTCAGGGCAGCAGTCCCTGAACATAGTGATGCATGAAAACTTGATGTCGTAAGAAGAGATAATGTAAAATTTTATGTATATTAGCACTTAAGTAAGTGCATGATCAGGGTTTTTTCCTTGAAAGGTTTTCCCCTGATCTTCGCCCGAATGGGATGCACTGTAGGGATGATAAATATGTACAAGAGCAATAAATTGGAGTGGAGTACCCCTTTTGAGTAGTCATTTCTGTGTGTTAGTTTAATTAAAGTTTCTAACTTAGAGAGTTAAAACTTTCTACAAGTTAAGAATTTTCAGGCGTTATAAAGTTCGTGAGTTAACTTTTTACAAGTTCAGGCATTCTAGAGTAGTTAAAATTTTGTGCAGGTTCAGTTTTTTCAGATGTTAGGTAAATTAAGCGAATTCTTGCAGGTCGTTTAGACCTTCAATAAGTCACGCTTTTTTTCTCGGAGGGGGTTGTGACGGGTGCTTACGCGTTTCACTAACCTTTCTCATAAACTTTTAAATTGTATTTATTTTAACCAATCCCCACTGAGAGCTGAAAGTGTGACTTATGCAAATAAGATAGTTTCGGGTTAGCGAGTTCGAAAGAGATATAAAAGGGAGAAATGAAATGAAGAGTGAGGATGACTAAGCGGTTTGATAGAGTAGAACTCCGTGTTTGGGATTGAAAAGTAAACTACGTGTTGCTTAAGAAGTGTTTCAAGAGTTTATTTTAATGAAGTGAAGTTGATAGTGGGAAGAAGATTATTGAAAAAGATTCATTAACTGGGTTCAAACGTAATTGAAGATATCTTGGATTGCAACCTCTTCATAAATTCTACTAGTTTCCAAGTTCCTTCGAAGAAGATTTCAGGTCTGTAATTTTTGTAGTTTAGATTTAAATGTGTAGTTTGATTGTACGTGTTATTCCCCTCGTGATATCAGTTAGTATTCCGTCGTCCATAATTGAATTCTGATCTCACTCCATGATAATTTTGTTCTTAAAGTT
>BMAO01003128.1:0-30591 GCA_019973975.1 Trichonephila clavata | reverse complement strand
GAAAGTATACCACTCTTTCCAAAAAAGGTTGGCCACCACTGCATTAGCTAAATCACAATATACACATAATTTTAGACTATTTTTAACTGAATTATTATATGGAATTCAAGTCAATTTTTGTTTAGTATATATAGCTGCAAACAATTTTAATTCTAAACAGTATTTAAAAGGTAAAAGCAAGTAATTCCTACCATTTTATAACAGTCAATATATAAATAAATTAAAAGTAAAAAAAAACTTTTTTAAAAACAAGCTTTTATTTAAATGCGCTAAAAAAGAATAAAATAAACTTTTTCTGTAAAACTTTTTTTTACTATCAACTTATAACGTCATTGCACAAATTTAATGATATAAAAGCTCGTCACGAGATTAAAGTACTCTTATTTACTTAGTTTGAAATTTTTACAAATTAAAATCAATCAGATCGATTTACTTGTTTATCTGCAGAGGTAAATCTCGCGACAAGCTTTTATATCATATAAATTGTGTAATGACGTTATAAGTTGATAGTAAAAAAAAAGTTTTACAGAAAAAGTTTATTTTATTCTTTTTAGCGCATTTAAATAAAAGCTTGTTTTTAAAAAGGTTTTTTTTTACTTTTAATTTATTTTTTACTTTTTAGTTATCACTGGACAGGTTTCTTTTAGTCTGTTCATCTCATTCAACGCATCATTGTTGTTAGGTCGTTTGCCGGTTATTTTCGAACAGACTAACTAAATGAATTCTCGCAAAAAGGGTACAAGGAGGAAAACACAATTTTTTTTCTTAAATCCTAAAATTTATGTAATGTTTTCAACCTTCGTACAGATCTTGAGTAATATTTAAGACAGACAACATAATAACAATCACAAGTTCAATTATAAGTGGAAACCTAGGAGTGATTCCCTAATACGTCGATTAATCCTAATACTCAAATCTAATACTCAAGTGTATATTCAATTCTAATATTCCCTTCTAAGTAATCTCAGCTATCAGAATGGACACGGAGACGAACTCTTGTTAACCTCAGGTCGGTACTGAATCTATTTCTTTCAATGATTAATTTAATACTTTACTTTAATAATATATCACTATCAAATGCGCGCCAAGCTCGTGAAGTAATTTTCCATCGATACTTTACATGCAGCTTGGCTACTCCTTCTCTCTTACAATTACGAAATCTAGACTTTATATAGTTGAACTAATTAGCATATAACTATCTCGTGTTTTTCCCGAAGAGGCTGTGAAATAGTAAAAATGCTGGCCCCAAAGATTCCCAAGAGGATTAGTGATGAATTCTCGCGGATAGCCCCGTCACAAGTTGATTGTCTTAAAATTACTGAAGAAATGTTTTGGTGGCATTTTGAACCTAATGTCAAAAAGGCTAACTCATACTCAGTGGCGGATTAAGTGGGTGTCGGACCTGGCGGGCTCCAGGAGCCCCCAACACCGGGAGGGCCCAAGCTTGATGGATTCCACCAGTGGCGTAACGAAAATATTAGTACCCTCCTGCAAACTCAGGTTTGGAACCCAAGCCCAAATATACATACAGAAATGGCCATATTATATACAAAATTAAATGTTTTGGACAAAATGGATATGGTAAAAATAATTGATGAATTTCCCAAAGAGAAATCAAACTGTAAGCTCTTAAATTTTTTGTATACAGTTAAGATTTTTCTTTTGCCGATGAGTTTTATTATAGTCAATACATTTTATTTTGATAATTAAAGTGACTCTTTCTCGCTATTTTAGTGGTTCGACTCTTGGCCTATGGGCCTCAAACCTTTTACCGCCAGGGGCCTCAAACCTTTTACCGCCAGGGGCCTCCAACTACTTTAATCCACCTCTGCTCATACTTGACTTCAGTGATTTCCATAGTGGAAATCTCGGCAATGATAGAGCGGACCAGTTGGCTAAAGAGGCAACTTGCCAAGATATGAGCCTTTCGATGTCTGTGCCATCGTCCCACTAGAAGCATTTAGCTTGGGAAATAACTGTTTCCGATTGGAACTCCAAATTCTTGGCCTCACCTAAAGCTTTGTGGACTAAAAAGTTTTTTCCGACAATTTATCAATGGTTAAAATGTAAGAAATTTTTTTCTGATTTTAAGTTATCCCAGATTCTAACAGGACATGGAAATTTTAAGAGCTATATTATTAGGTTTAACTTAATTGGTAATGATATTTGTTCTTGTGGTGTGGACGTTGAAACCGCGGAACATGTCTTGTTGTATTGTAATCTATATTTTGTAAAAGAGAACATTTTAAAAAGGAGTTGAAACGCTTAGGTATTCCTGGCCACCTATTTTGTCTTTGTTGGTCAATTGTTCTGAAAGCCTTAATGTTTTGAGAAAATTTGTTTACTGTATAGATTTTTAAAATATTTTAGATACATTCCTTTCTTTATGTTTGTGTATTTCCTCCCTTCCTTTTATTTATATTGTCTCTTTTATGTTTTTTCTCTTAATTATATTTTTTTCTCTTAATTATTTTTTTATTATTATTTTATAATGTTGTTACCACTTACGTCTGTAAGCCTCATGTTATGCAATGTGGAGCATGAGGAGTTTTGCAAATAAATTATTTTTAAAAAATACTTGTCTTCAGGAGTAACTGGTGTTGCATTTGGAAGACGTATTTTTTTTCAACTCCATCAATGAACATTGGTGTTTACAAAATGCACCAGTTGATCCTGATGGACACGAGCATGCACCTACATCTGTTTTGATGATGCATGTGTGTGTGTATTCTCCACTTTTAATTTTAAATAAATTTTCAGATTAGTCTTGCAAATCATTTTCTGCAAAATTAATGCACTTCTTTTTTATTTTGTCATAAAATAGAATTACAGATAAACTCCTAGAACTGGCAAATTCAATTAATTTTTTTTGTAAAATAATCTTCCCAAACTCCTGTAAAGAACTCGCATAAGGTGATAAGGCTTGAGTGCGGCTTAAAATGACGTCGATCAAAATCCGTAAACTGGCTTCCAAAAAATTTTTTGTGTTATGGTTTCTTGTGATAAGCTCCTTCCTGAAAAGTAAAATCCATTCTCTCTTTTTTTATCGCCAAAAAACTTGTGAACCGTTTCATATAATCTGGATATTTTTCACACTTTAGTAGCAAATTGTTTTTCAGCATACATCACCTGTGAAATAACAGTAAGCAAAAAAATTTTATATGTAGAAGTTAAAGTAATAATTTGAACTAAGCATCAAACTCTAGAATAACTTGTGTGTTGAGAAAATTCCAATGTTAAATGTTTTCTAAATAATTCAGATTTGTTAAATATTTTGCTTAATGTGAAACTTCATAATTAGTGTTTTTATAGTGTATAATTGTCAACATTTCCAGTAACAAATATTAAAACATGGGGGGGGGATTAAGAATTTGTATTGGTCACTAAAATGAATTATTTTCATATTTTTCTTATTACTTTACAACATAGGATCCCAACCTTTTTTGAACTGGCGCCCCCTTTTCTAGTAAATATTTTGATACCACCCCCCTTTTCTAGTGAATATTTCGATACTGCCGTCCCACTCTAGAGAAGTAAGAGTTACATAATACATGGGAAAACAAGAGTTAAGTTGTGAAAAATACCCTATTAGTAAAAGAAATTTTTTTTTCTCATTTTTTTTCGAAAGTCCGAATTTTTTTTACTTGCGAATCTAAAATAGCTATTGCCACAAATATATTTAAATGTGTAATATTGTATATTTTAGTCATAGGTAGGTTATTGTTGGAATTGAAACGCTACTGAATTTCTTCTTCATTTAAAAGAGTGGAATAAAAAAGTTTCAGCTTACCTGTTATAAAGGCAGGCAGGGGTTTTGATAATACGAAGTAATTCATAATAAACTATTGCTTTCAAAATAAATATAAATTGATAGTTTCAGCCTTTAGAGAATTACGTTAATTCCTGGTTAATATATTTAATTACATTTCTTGGATAATACACGTAATGAAATGCAGTGGACGAAACATGTTTCCTACTGCTCACAGACAAAGACACCACGTGCGCTACAGAAATTTAAATGCACTATGCATTCAATTTAATGTAGGTTTGAATGTAATGTAATCTTTTTAAGTTTTTCATCCACTTCCCGAACTACCGAAATATGTGAATTTTCGTACATGTGATATAGAAATGATTTTAATACATACAATCAACATAAGTAAACAGTATTAAAGTTTACTTTTGTTAGTACATAATCAGCGTGTGTTTTTAGTCTTTTTTGGTTAATCTGCCCAAGCCCCTCCGCGCCATCTCAACGCCCCCTAATTTTCTCTGGACTTTTACTGCCCCCCTGAAAGCCCAAAACGCCGACAAGGGGGCGTTATCGACCACGTTGAGAACCTACGCTTTACAACAATGAAAAAATTACGATTAATTGTGATAAATTATATTGTAAATGTGTGATAAGAAAATTGAAAGGTTGTTACCAAAAACTCCATAGAGGATACTTAATATTTTTTAGCAGCAGTGTTTGACATGACATCATTCACCAGAGGGTACTAAAAAAGATCTTTAAAATTAAATAATTTAAAAAATAATAAAAATATTATTTTAAAAAATATAATCAAAAAATTGTACAGCTTGAGAAAGTTTCATGAATGTAGATTTTTCCTCTTGCACCATCATCTTGTAAGAAAAAAGCCAGCACCATTCAGCTTGGGCAGCATGAAAAATGGCATAGCAATTGCTTCGTTTCACGCCAAACTGCCGCCAATGCTCCTTTTTCTGCTGAAGAGTCATCACTCATAAAGATTTCTGGATACTATATTTTAAATAAAAGATGCAGTTTATGCATGGATACAAACACGCATATATAAAAAGGTTATTTGAAACACATGGCATATAGGTGGTTTTTTAAGTATTGAAATATTTAGAAAATTAGAAAGTATATATTTATTTAATATTTATAAATAATTTCACAATTTGTGCTACAAAGTTGAAGAAACTAACAAATGTGAAATATTAAAGCCACCATCATTGAGAATTTTTTTAGAACTAGACAAAAAAAAAATAATAATTTATCCCCTTTAATAGAAAAACAAAAGTTATGAACAGAACTATTTCTTTTACTATGTGATACAGAAAAATCCGTAGCAGATCATTTGTGAAATATAATTTTAACAATCTGCATGTGCAGAAATTAGTATAATGTAAAAAATTCTAATTTCAGCTAAGCATATGCATGATAAATACATATGATTCACTTAAATAAATATACCATATAATAATACAAAATTTAAAGCCTCCTTACATCTTATCCACCAAAATATTGGAGAAAGTTCATTTTCAACAATTCAAATGCATTAATATAATTCTGCATGCATTGGAATATATGAATCATAACTGCAAGTGGCAAACTCCAACTTTTGCCACTGATAACAAAATGGTGCCTCACAACTTGAAGTTGAATCAATGAAAATAATTTCTTTAGACGAAGATAACGGAGGATTTCTCTTCATCAGTGGTGTCATAAGCAAAACTGCTCAAAGATGATCATCATTAAACAGTTGGGTCTGAATACAGATAGATTCCTTAAAATACACTCATGTCCATAAATTAAGGATAATGAAGTTCAGGCAAAGAAAGAACAGAAGTAAAACAAATTTGACTTATTTGTAAAGTCTATTTATTAAACAAAAGGTAAAGAGCAAAAAAAGATGCTATATGTTTGACATAATTAATAAAAATTGTGATTTTTACTCCCTGGAGCAAGTTTCAAAAAAGAACCTATTTAGAAAAAAACTGTATAACATGGTTAGTATGATGGTTAATACGGAGTATGTCTCCCGGACGATGCAATACAGGCCTTACAACGCCTGCGCATACTGAGTATCAAATTATCAATCTGACCTTGGGAATATTACACCACTCATCAAGCAGTGCCCTCCGAAGTTCCGGTAGACAGGTGGATGGGGGTTGACGGGCTGCAATTCGTCGGCCAAGCATATCCCACACATGCTCTATTGGATTCAAGTCCGGTGAGTATGCTGGCCAATCCATACGGGTGATTTCCTCCGATTGAAGGCATTCGTCTGCAATGTTTGCACGGTGAGGACGGGTGTTGTCATCCATAAACAGAAATTCAGCGTCCATGGCACCCCGAAACAAACGTACATGTTGTCCCAGAATGACATCCGATAGATGTGGCCTGTCATCGTAACACTCTGAACATGCAGGTCAGTTCTGGAACCAAGAATAATTCCTCCCCAAACGAGCCATCCTGCACCACCGTAACGGTGTCGTTTAATGGTGTTCTCTTGGTGGTAACAGGTACCTGGCGCTCTCCATATGAAAGTCCGGCGAGAATCAGACTGCAAACTAAACCTTTACTCGTTGGAAAACATCACACAAGACCACTGTTGCGGTGTCCACAATGCATGCTCTCTACTCCAGGTTAATCGCAGGCGACAGTGAGTTGCGGTAAGGGGAACACATCTGACAGGCCTACGAGCATATAGACCAGTGTGCCCTAAGCGTCTGTACACGGTCTGCCTTGAAACTGTCGTACCGGTAGCTGAAGAGAGCTGACGAGATAGGTCTGATGCTGTGCTCCGTCTGTTTCTTTTGGCAGTAACTGCCAAATACCGGTCCTCATTCGGCGCTGTAACTCGGAGGCGACCTGTGCTGTGACATCTACTCACATTACCATAATCTTGGAATCGTTGCCAAAGACTGGAGATGACACTCTGGGAGATTCCAAGTTCCTCGGATACTTCCAGCTGGGTAAGTCCACATTCCAGTCGTCCGATAATTCTACCACGTAAAAAATCATCCAAATGCTTCCTTTGTGCCATAACTATGCGGTTATTGCACTGAAAGGCTTTTAAAGCGCTTGTGAACAATTTTACTTCTTTACCACCATTCCTTATATACCCCTCTCTTAAACTTTCGTCATTGTGACGTACTATCCGCGTCATCTGGTGGTTTCCTGTAATTTGCATATTATCTTCAAGATGTGTGTGATAATTCTACAGGTGAAATTTTTATTTTAGAGTTCAATTTCTGTGTGATTTTGAATTATCCTTAATTTATGGACATGAGTGTAAACAAACAATATCAAAAGTATGAAAATGAGTACTAAACAAAATATAAAAAGTATCATTTTTCCAATATTTCTTAAATAATAAGTAAATAGCAGTAAATCAAAGAGGAAGTTTAAAAATATGGCATATAAGTTATTTATTTACTACTGTATTTATGAAAGCTTTATTTTTACTAGGAATATAATATTTTAGCTACCTCAGCTGAACTGCTTTAAAAAGTACATGTTCTTAAAACAGATTACTAGTTGTTAATAAGTTAAAGTTACACCTTAAAATGTTTGTAACCCGATTGAAAATTTGAACAAGATAAATATATATGTATACTAGCTGACCCAGCCACGCGTTGCTGTGGCTTCGTTTTAATACGTTAGTTCAGTATTATTCTAAGCTATTCAATGCAGTCAAATTAATCTTCGTTTATAATTTTGGAGGGTTGAAATAAGGTATAAAGCAACAAGTTATTTTAATTTTGCATTTCATTCGTCTCCTATTTTAGTGTAGTATACTGCATGAATTACTAACCAAGTCATTAAATAACAACATATGAAGATTTAATTTTATAAATGTGGCGAATAACGTTGATTCTTTGCAATTTTTTAAATTTATTTTTATTATTTTAAAGTATAACAAATAATAATTTTCTACAACTAATCGCTAATCGGTGCACAATATTTTTCGGTAACCCGTATTTTGCTAACTCAAATAGATTCAACGGTTTCCGCCCACGTGAGCATGTAATATCCAGTTGCCCATTCGAGAAACATGGATTTTCTAAGTCCAGGTATCAAATGAATATTATTCGGTTCCAGATTCATTTATGGTCATCGCGAAAGCCAAACGAATCAGAATTGAAGCCTTTTGAATGGTATTAGAGATTCTGATGGTATCAGTGGAATACGGGGCAACAAATTCCGTAGTAGCAGAACCGAATTTTCGTTCAAACTTTACAGTCAAAACGTTTGCTTCAAGAAGTTCCCGGTATAATTTTTTGATGATCAAACTTGCACCGTTGCATTATCTAGGTGAATTTAAGTTACGCAGATAATAACCAGGGAACCAACCGAAGATTATGTGGTGACATTCCTGAGAGAGAGAGATAGAGAATTTAAAAACTCGGTTGAAAAATTTACGGTTTTGTTTTCATCAACAATAGTGTCTATAGGTTTAAAAAACGTTGGATCAACTGGCAACAACCCTGTGTCTGAAAGTTTATTTCATCACAATATCAACATTTTTTCTGATTAAGTATCAGGATTACAGAGGCAATAATTATCAAGATAATTATACAGTATATCCGGAAAGACTCAATCAGTTCCTTTTTGCCTAAAGAACGTTACAGAAATCGTTTGGGAATTTCATGCATTATGTATTGGGATGAAGTTCTACTTCACCGTTTCCGATATTCAGTCATTGGTTAGGAAATATTTGCTTAGATTGATCATCTTGCAAATATACTCACGTGTTTATAGTCAGTCGAAGTGTTTCCACGTTTCGCCATCAAAATGATTGTTTTAAACAGTCGTTAATCTCTTGAGCAAAAGTAAAGCGTGTAATGGCTGTTAATAATCTGTCGGAAATCACCAGACAGTAATACAACAGCAACACCGAATATTCTCTCATTGCCATTTAAATCTTGCAAAGCTCTATGTAATGCTTTGAGTGAATGTTTATGGTTAATGGTACACTTATCCCTGATCATGACTGAATTCATTTGCAAGACTGTAGCCAATCCACTCTTTTTTTTCAATGGTACATATTGCATCTTATATTTTATGAATGTCCAATGGCAGCTGATGCGGAATGTGCAGTTTTTCCGCCATCTAACACAGTGACAACAATGCCCGAAGATGCAATATCCTATTGCAGTCATATTTTCTCACGACTGCTCCTGAAAGTTTGTGGGGTGGGGTCCTAACTGGGACCCCTCTCCCTCTGTCCTGCGCGTCTCTAGGTGTGGGGGGAAACGAAGCATCACCAACAAACTCCATAATAACAATTAGATTTATTCAAGCTCTGAACAAACACTTAAACAATCACAAGTTTAATTATAGGAAGAAACGTAGAAGTGATATTTAAAGCGTTGATTAATCCTAATATTCAGTTCTAAGTAAACCCGACTATCAGAAATAGATAAGGAGAACTAACACTAATGAACCTCTGGCCGAATCCGATTCTAATATCTTAAATCTTCAATCCAATAATTTAATCTTAGAAATTACCTTTTAAACGCGCGCTAAGTTTGTGAAGTAAATTCTCCAGTGTTCACACTTACTTGACGGCTTCACGCGGCTCCTTCTCTCTCTTACATCTACAAAAGCTATAGACTTTATATAGTCGAACTAATTAACATATGTCTATCTCGTGTTTTTTCTTCAAAGGCTGTGAATTAGTATAAATGTTTCCCCAAAGTTTCCCCAAGAGGATTAGTCAGAATATCTCGCAAATAGCCCCGTCACAAATTTAGTTGCTACAGGGAATGAAAATCCGGAGGTGGAACTCGAACGCAAAGCCATTTGACCTCATTCCAGCAATATCTGGAAAATTTACGGAAGCTTTTGAAATCCGTATCCAGATTCTCGTTCCCACCTCGAGAAGTACTCGGTGCCCACTTTCGACGCCCTTGCTCCTGTAAGTTCAGTCTCTGAAGGGGGACATTACGATCGGTCCGCATTATCCGGCAAAGTTACGGAAGTTTCTAAAATCCGATTTCACATTATTATCGTTTCCCATCCAGAAAAACACCAGGAAAGCATTTCTCTCTCCTCAAGAATTTTAAAGCAAGCCTTTTCCACAGTTTGTGCAAAAATACTTTCGTCTGGCATTATTTGGCGTAGATATGAGATTATATTGAATTGGATTGAGAATATTTGGATCGGCAGTTCCAAAAATACTATCAAGATTCACTTTTTCTCGTCTTTATGTCGGCAGTGGCCGCGGTAGCCAAGTGGTGAAGGCATCAGATCATGGCTAGCGTGTCATGAGTTCGAGCCCAGCACCATTGAAAACCCGCCGTGTAGGGGCGTGATTCACGTTAAATCTGTTGAGAGCTCATACATCCTCCCGTTGGTGTGGTGTGGTAGTTAGGAGAGGGCGTGCCAGCTCAGGTGTCGTCTGCGTCACTTGACCATGGTTCAAAATTACGCGGTCAGTCGGCAAATGCTCTCGTGTAGCTGAACAGTGCGACGTTAATATTCACTCACTTTACGTCGGCAAGATAGGCTGGTACTGCTGTCCGAGAATATTCCGATCCCCCGGCATTATCTAGCAAAAATACAAGAATTTCTATATTTCGATTTCAGACTCGCTTAAACCATCTCAAATTACACCAGGAATATACTTTTCCCTCGCCAAGACTTAAAGGGTGAGCTCCTGCTCCGGTTTGCGTAAAAGACGGTCCTCCTGAATTATCCGGCAAAGTTACTGTTATTTCTCAGATTGAATATCAGATTCGGATTATCCGTTTTGAAATACACCAGGGACAAAGTTTTCATGATCCAAGGCTTTTAAGGCAAGCCCCTGCTAAGGTGTGTCTAAAATACGGTCGACTGGCATTATCCGGAAAAGTTATCGAAACTCTTAAAATTCAATTTCAGATTCTCATTTCACACTCCGAAATGCACACGGAGCTGACTTTTGATGCTCCAGCGCGAGCAATTTCAGTCGCTAGAGATAATGAAAATCCGGACGCGGGACTCGAATCATATGCCTTTTCTCCTAATTCAGACAATATCCAGCAAGTTTAATGGAGTTTCTGAAATATGATTTCAAATTATCGTTTCCCGCTCCTAGATACAACTGGAGATCTCTTTTATGCCCCTGAGCCGGCAAGTTCAGTCCCTGGAAGGGACATTAGGGTCGTCCGGCATTATATGACAAAGTTACAGGAATTTCTAAAATTCGATTTCAAACTCTCGTTCACCATCCCGAATTACAACAGAAACGCACTTTTCCCGCACCAAGACATTAAGGGTAAGCTCCTGCCACGGTTTGCGTAATAAATAGTCGTCCTGAATTATCCGGCAAAGTTACAGTTATTTTTCAGTTTGGGTATCGTATTCGAATTATCCATTTTGAAATACACCAGGGTCCAAGTTGGCACGATTCAAGGCTTTTAATGTAAGCCCCTGTTATGGTGTGTCTAAAATATGGTTAGCCGGCCTTTTCCGGCACGGTTATTTTTGGAAGCTGACTCGAAAATCGGATTCCACACCCCGAAATACGCCAGGCACTTAACTTTCGTCCATTTTGGTTTGCAATATCTGCTTCCACAGACACATGAGCATTGCCACATTTTGCGATTATTCCCTTACGTGAATATTCGCAAAATCTGGCAGTGTGTTTTCCGGATTCTTCACATTTCCGGCAATAAAAAGATTATGGCGGGATTTATTGAAATAAAAACCATCCTATGTTTTAAGTTGGACGAAATGACACACAGTATGCAAAATTATATTATGATCGGTTGAGTAGTTTCGGAGTCCATTGCGGACAAAAACTGTGACACGTATATTTTATATTTAAAGATATTTATATACACATAAATATAGAGAGGGTGGGAACTAATATTAGAAAATGAAAAAGAAAGGGAAAGGGGGGGGGTAATGTCAATATTACGATCACTGGAAAAAGAGAATTTCATTTTAATTTATCATTGTCAAAGAACAATCGAACTAAGTAAACAAACCTGCTTCACACGTATCTTTTTCTCACAATCGCGATTAAAATTTAAAACAAATCCTACAAGAGTTCACACCTCAGGAAAAGAAAATGGTATTATTTACAAAAATTATTCAAGTGTAAACTAGTAATTTCTTAAATGGCTCAATGTATCGGTATGTTTTCTGCTTAATGTGAATGAATGTGTCGACCTTTAGTGTATGGGTGAATTCATTCAGATTATTCCCGAGTGAAAGGCCTGACATGTGTACGACAAGAGTCAAGTCTTTTTATTAAGATTATTCTCCAAAAAATGTTTTGTTTTTAAAAAAAAATTGAAAATTTTGTATTAAAAAATATGAATATATTCACATCTATGTAAATAAAATAAACTTAATATTGTTGATACATTCATTTTCTTGGCAATATCCTTTAATACGAAATTCCTGCAACACAAAAAAATATTTCAGTCCATTCAGTTTCGTGTTAAGTGATTTTCATTGTATATGAAACAGTTTTTTTAAAAATTTATAGTAGTTGTGATGGATCTATTCACGTCCTTCAACTAAACCTCTGGGGAAATCTTTGGGGCCATGAGAAATAACCTTCTCTTAAGAAGAAACTCTGATATGCAAATTAAGTTTATTATGTATAGTTCAGGCTCGCTTTCTAGAGTTAGTTAGTTAAAGTGTGACAAAGTGAGATATAAGTAGAAGAGATATTCGGAAGAGAGTTAGTAAGTCCGTAGGAGAGAATAGAGACAGGAAGCTGGAATTATTAAGATATTGAAGGATTACGCATTAAAAGATAAGAAGACTACCTACAGTTCAGGTATTAGTCACATTATATTACATTTTGATATTGAAATTATCAAAAGGTCTAAGTGGCAATTAGTTACATATCTACCGTTTAAAGCAATATTAAGGTAGATGATTGATTAATACAAAATGGATAAATTATTAGAAGTATTCTCCGAAAACGTGACTCTCGTCTCCTTACCTATTATTACGTTATCCTTTTGCAAATAAATAACTCTATTACGCTAGCAGCGTATCTGGTTCTGCAGTTGAATAAGGCAAAATAACTTTTAAAAAATCATAACATTAAAAATAATTCTGGATTCTAAGAACGATAAAATATTCAGCCATTCAAAAAATCAAACGTTTTATTCCACAAAAAAATACAATACTAACTGTTGCCAAAATACACAAACAAAACTTTTACTTAATATTTACATTCGGTTACAGTGAATACACACAAGTATAGATGCCATAAATTAATCCAAAAAATAAACTCTGAAGACATGACATCCTCCCACCTTAAGTTGTTGAAAGACAACTTAACTTACTAAACATTTAAAAATTTCAAAAAATAACACATACAATAAACATTTCTAATATACTTACTAAGACACACAAAAAATGTAAGATATGTTTTGTGAAAGTTACATCTAAAGTTCAAAAAATTAAATTTGTTTATAAGTTCAGCTTTTGTGGTTTTTTGACAGTTCTCCCTGTTGAGTGCCTCGCCACTTGTAAGAAGCTGTGATCGCTTCCCAAATGTGGGGAGGTGAAATATGATCAGCGATTGGGGTGCCCCCGCTAAGACGCGGGGAGTGAAAGTGCAATGACCGAGGAGTTGGCCATGGGCTTTCCAAATAAAGAGACATATATACAAGGCAGTGTGTTTTTAATTTTGAGTATGAATATTTTAATTTTACCCCTGAGCTATCGATGGGCCAAAACATGGTCCTAGCTGCGCCGGAGACATCGGCAAAATTTGTGTTCGTCATTACTATTATCAATAATAGTCTTTAGAGTGATGAGAATTTGAGTAATGGTGGTCTCTTGTGAAAGCAGTCCTGGCAATGAGGTGAGCTCAAAATTGTCCCTTTGAGATTTGTGTTCTTTATTTCATAATGAGTTTTGAGTAATTATTCATTTTGAGTTTTGAGTAGTTATTCATTTTGAGTTTTGAGTAATTATTTCATTTTGAGTTTTGAGTAATTATTTCATTTTGAGTTGTGAGTAAATACTTCGTTTTGAGTTTTGTGTAATTAATTAGTTTTGAGTAATTAATTCATTTTGAGTTTGTGTGATTAATTCGTTGTGAGTAATTAATTCATTTTGAGTTGTGAGTAATTAATTATTTTTGAGTTGTGGAATTAATTAATTTTGAGTTTTGAGTAATTAATCCATTTTGAGTTTGTGTGATTAATTCGTTTGAGTTTTGAGTAATTAATTCCTTTTGAGTTTTGTGGATTAATTAGTTTTGAGTAATTATTTCATTTTGAGTTTTGTGTGATTAATTCGTTTTGAGTAATTAATTCATTTTGTGTTGTGAGTAATTAATTCGTTATGAGTTGTGTAATTAATGAGTTTTGAGTAATTATTTGTTTTGAGTTTTGAGTAATTATTTCATTTTGAGTTGTGAGTAATTACTTCGTTTTGAGTAATTAATTCCTTTTGAGTTTAGTGTGATTAATTCGTTTTGAGTAATTAATTCATTTTGAGTTGTGTGTAATTAATTCGTTGTGAGTAATTAATTTGTTTGAGTTGTGAATAATTAATTATTTTTGAGTAATTAATTCATCTTGAGTTTTGTGTAATTAATGAGTTTTGAGTAATTATTTGTTTTGAGTTGTGGAATTAATTAATTTTGAGTTTTGAGTAATTAATTCATTTTGAGTTGTGTGTAATTAATTCGTTGTAAGTAATTAATTCGTTTGAATTGTGAATAATTAATTAGTTTTGAGTAATTAATTCATTTTGAGTTTTGTGTGATTAATTCGTTTTGAGTAATTAATTCATTTTGAGTTGTGTGTAATTAATTCGTTGTGAGTAATTAATTCGTTTGAGTTGTGAATAATTAATTAGTTTTGAGTAATTAATTCATTTTGTGATGTGAGTAATTAATTCGTTTTGAGCAGTTAAGTTCTTTGAGTATTGTGATTATGTGTTCTATGAGTATATTGTGTGAGTAGTTAAATTCTTTGAGTATTGTGTGACCATAGTTATTTGAATATTGTGTAAAAAGTTGTTCTATGAGTATTGTGTGAGTAGTTAAATTCTTTGAGTATTGTGTGACCATAGTTATTTGAATATTGTGTGAAAAGTTAAGTTCTTTGAGTATTGTGATTAGTTAAGTTCTTTTGAGTATTGTGATTAGTTAAGTTCTTTGAGTATTGTGATTAGTTAAGTTCTTTTGAGTATTGTGATTAGTTAAGTTCTTTGAGTATTGTGATTAGTTAAGTTCTTTGAGTATTGTGATTAGTTAAGTTTTTTGAGTATTGTGATTAGTTAAGTTCTTTGAAAATTGCGATTAGTGAAGTTCTTTGAGTAGTGGGAATACTTAATTCATAAGTATTGTGAGTTGTTAAATTTTTGAGTATTGTGAGAGTTGTTAAGTTCTTTGAGTATTGTGTGAATATTTAGTTTTTTTGGGTATTGTGTGAACAGTTAATTATTTGAATATTGTGTGAATAGTTAATTCTTTGAGAATTGTGGGAATATTTAGTTCTATGAGTATTGAGTAAATATTTTGAGTGTAGAATAATTAAGTCCTCAAGTTGTAGTTATTTGCGTATTGGTGAGTTTAAAGTTGCTTGAGTTTTAATATTATTTTCTTGAGTAAGTGAATAAAATTGTAGTTCAATATGTCAATCGTTTCAAAATTAAAGAAAAATGAGCTAAAGCTTGTTGCTGAAAAAATAGGTTTGACTGTACCAGGGGATGCAAAAATGATTGATTTAAAGCGGTTAATTGAGGAGAGCGATGTGTTTAAAGAAGATTACGAATTCGTGAAATCCGTGATACAGCAAGTGTTAGAAGAAGTTAAAACCCAAAAATCCCAGCTGAACGGTGAAATAGAATTAGAACGCCTTAAATTAGAGAGAGTTCAAGCGGAATTAAAATTAGCAAAATTAAGATCTAGTGCACATAATAGCGAGACCTCTCTCAACGGAGGTGAAACTGAGGCGTCTATTGATTTTGACACTCTTAAAGAACCGATTGTATCTGATAAAATGTTTCAAACCATAGATAGGGAAACAGCAGCACATATTAATATTAGACCATCCGGAGATTGGCTTAGACCGCTACAATTGGGTAAGGAGTGTGATTTATATTTTACTTCGAGTGGTAAACCCGTAAATGAGACGAGAAAAGATCTCAAATATAACAAACTTAAAACCTTTAAAACAGCTCCCAAAGTATTTTTTAATGAAGAGAAAAATAAAAATTGTGATTTGTGTTTAAGAAATGACCATAACCCGTTACATGCTTGCCTTCAGTTTAAGAGACTTTCGGTTCAAGAGCGCGTTAACGTAGTGAAAAATAAAACCGCGTGTTTTAAATGCTTATTCCTCAACTGCAGTGTTAAAAAATGTTCGTTTCGAAATTGTTTTTGCGGCAAAGCGCATAACAAACTAATACATTTTCCGAGGGAACTAAAGAGTGTTCGTCAAATGGGGTGAAGAGAAGCTTGCCAGACGCCCCCGAAGTCGTAAATAAGTCGCTGTCAAAGGGGGACTGGGAATGCAGCTGGTCATTTCCTCCTCAGGATGAGTGCCAAAATTTCGTTTCGACTAACATAGTTGAAAACAAAAAGAACGTTATCTTATCCACGGTACTATATTTATTAAAGGATAAGTATTCGCGTGTGCAGATCCCAGAGTCAGTTAAACTTGCGGATCCAAATTTTAAAATTCCAGGAAAAATAGACATCTTGTTAAGTGCCGAGTATTTTTATCATATAATAAAACCAGGTAAAATAAATGTAAAAAATTCGAACCTGATTTTACAGAATTCAGTCTTTGGTTACATAGTTGGAGGTAATGTAAAGGATGAGTTAAATTGATATTCTTGTCACTTAGTATGTGGGTCCGAAGAGTTAAATTCGAGAAAATTCAGGGAAATTGAGGAGATAGATAATGAATTACCTAAAGATTTAGAGAATTCTATTTGTGAGGAGCATTATATCCGGACGCATAAGAGGCATGAGTCGGGGAGATATATTGTTTCTGTGCCCGTTAAAGAGCATTGGTTGTGTGTAGGGAACTTGAGGGACATTGCTCTAAAGATACTCGAATCGCTATGGACTCGTTTTTCTAGAGACCAGGAGTTTAAAAAATTGTATTATGATTTTTTGAAGAAATTAGGCCCCATGACTAAGATAAAAGTCAAGCTTGTTGCGAGTAAATCTCGTGTGTCACCAATTAAACAGGTAACCATACCTCGCTTAGAATTATGTGGTGCTGT
Source organism: Trichonephila clavata (assembly GCA_019973975.1). Lineage (NCBI taxonomy): Eukaryota > Metazoa > Arthropoda > Arachnida > Araneae > Nephilidae > Trichonephila > Trichonephila clavata. The sequence goes on along the minus strand of BMAO01003128.1, from coordinate 13,634 downwards.
GCTACTCGCCAAATTGATGCCTAAAGTGCAATGTGCATTAAAAATGGATATTACCTCAGTCTTCTTTTGGACCGATTCCACAATAGTGCTATCGTGGATGAAAAACGAGCCCCACAACTTAAAAACGTTTGTAGCAAATCGAGTGGTAACTATCCAAGAGTTGCATAAATGGCATCATGTTCATTTGGAACAAAATCCTGCTGACATCATATCAAGAGGACTTGATCCAGAGAAAATTCAACAAAGTGATTTGTGGTGGTTTGGGCCAACTTTTCTAGAAGTGCCTGCAGTGAACTTTCCTAGATACGTCGATGAGATCCATAATTGTGAACCTTACCAACGAGAGCTGAAGGATAATCAAATGGAGTCAATGTGTTTCTTAGTGGAAAATAACGAAATTCTTCCCATCATTGATAAGTGTTCTTCGTTTCTGAAACTGCAAGGAGTCCTTGCATGGTGTGTGCGTTTCAAGGAGAAAAATCCATTACATATAACCACTGGCAATTTAACTGTAGCTGAATTGTCTACAGCTTTACTTTGCTTAGTAAGAAAGGTACAATCTGTGTATTTTACAACGGAAATTTGGTGTATTGAAAGAGGACAACAATTACCAGATTCCATCAACTTATTAACTTTGTCTCCGTTTTTAGACGAGAGGAAAATACTCTGTGTGGGTGGAAGATTGAGACATTCCAATCTACCTGCCGAACAGAAAGATCCTATGCTAATCCCTAACAACCACCTTATTTGTGACTTAATTGTTAAACATTATCATTTTTCTTATTTGCATACAGGTGCTGAGGCTACTTTGGCAAACATAAGAACCAAATTTTGGATTGTGAATGTGTGGGAGATCCAAAGTCAAACGTGTAATTAAGCAATGCATTAAATGTCTTAAGGTAAGTGCAAAAGGTAAAAACCAAATGATGGCAGATTTACCTCGTGCCAGAGTAAGCATTGCGAGAGTATTTAATAAAGTAGGACTGGATTTTTGTGGTCCTTTCCTTATAAAATTAATTCCAGGTAGAGCAAAAAAAGTGTATAAATGTTATATTTGCATTTTTGTGTGTTTTGTTGTTAGAGCCATCCATTTAGAAATTGTAACTTAAGTATTGAAGCAGTTTTGGTTAAAGGTGAAGATAATTCAAAATTACTGAATTGGAATCTTGCCAAAATAGTAGAGGTTCATCCAGGTATACAGATGACATAACTAGAGTAGTAACATTAAAAACAGGTAAAGGTGTATATAAACGACCTGTTACTAAAATTGTTAAATTACCTTTTAATTGTAATTGAATTACTTGATATTGTTCTGTGTGTGTAGCAATGTATTGTATTTCCATAGTGTGCAGTGTTTTTTTTGTTTATTGTAAAATGTATCATGTATTTGTAATTGCTTGATTGTATGTTGAAATTTTTTTTAATTTGTCAAGGCGGGCAGTATGTTGAGTGCCTCGCCACTTGTAAGAAGCTGTGATCGCTTCCCAAATGTGGGGAGGTGAAATATGATCAGCGATTGAGGTGCCCCCGCTAAGACGCGGGGAGTGAGAGTGCAATGGCCAGAGAAGTTGGCCATGGGCCTTCCAAATAAAGAGACATGTATACAAGGCAGTCCACTGTGTTTTTAATTTTGAGTATGAGTATTTTAATTTTACCCCTGAGCTATCGATGGGCCAAAACACTCCCACTTTTAGTTTTTAAAACGTCATCTCTGAATGTTTCTTTGGAAATTTCAAGTGGGAAGATTCTTTGGACTGGTAGTAGAAGTTCTCCTTTTGCTGTTCTCAGACGCACTAATCGGTTGATACCATATTTTCCAGGTAATAATTTAATAACAACACCTAAAGGCCAGTCATTACATTTTATATTATCACTTCCAATTAACAAAACTTCTCCAAGCTTAATATCTCGTTCCTGCTTCTTGTTTTCATTTCTTTGAATTAAAAGTACCAAATATTCAGATCTAAATCTTTTCCGGATATCAGTTATCAACTGTTGGCGATATTTTATTCTTTTGTTGAGAACAACTACGTCCATTTGGTCTAAATCTGGAACACCAATTTTCCGGAAATCTTACAAAAATGAGTTAGGTGATAAAGGTATCAGTTCAGAATCCGTTTGTGATACATGACTAAGCGATCGAGAGTTTTTAACAGACTCTGCATCACACATTCTTAATAAGATAAAAAAGCTTTTCCGAGGACTTTTCTTAGGATCTGGTTTCACTACACCAATTAATCTTTCCCAAAAAGCTCCCCACTAGGAGGCAGTAGGGAGATTAAAAAGCCATTGTATTCTTCGTATGCTACTAAATTGTGCAATCACAACCTAATTCCCTGTTTTCAAATAATTTGATGCACCGGCAAAATTGCTTCCATTGTCACAACTGATGGTCCTCCCCTTCTTGAGATGAATCTACGAAAACTTTGAAGAAAAGCTTCAGTAGATAATGACGACAGAAGCTAAAAATGTACAGCCTTGAAAACCGTACAGGTAAATATACAAATCCAAGCTTTACTCCCCTATTTTAAATAAAGTAGTCCAGCTAAATCAAAACCGATTATTTCAAAAACTGCAGCATCTTTTATTCTGTTTTCTGGGAGTGATGCAGAGGGGGTAGTTACATTTCTTTTGGCATGTCTTAAACAAATGATAATACTGCTCGAACAGTTTTTCTTGCATTCAAAATTCAATAATGTTCACGTAGAATATTCAAGATCATTTGTAATTCTTCATGTGAATTCCTTTTGTGTTCAGTCATTATCAGTCTCCCAATGACTGGATGATGGGATGGCAAATTGATAGGGTTCTTGAAATCTTCTGAATCCTTCCTATACGTTAATTTTGTCTTCACTCTAAGCATTTCCTCTCCATCTTTGTATGTTGCTAAAGAATTCATTTTCTTTCTGTTGACATCATGACTAAAGTATTCCTCTTGTACCATCTTTACAATCTTTATATCTGCTTGTTTTAGTTCCGCGTAGGATAATTCACCCGTGACTCGAATAGCAGGATTCCTACAGTTAAAAATGAATCTTTTCATCCAAGCCATCATTCGTAGCAGTCGACCATAGCTTGAAAAATAGTAGTAGTACCAACCTGAATCTTCGTTATTGTTTTTACCACTATTTTCACATTGATTTAAAGAACAACAACTGGGAGATTCTTGGAAATTGGATTTGTTTTTCTTTCAAAACAGATGGCTCGTCAAAAATAGGTTTGGTAACTGGCCAGTTTTCCTCAGTTTGTAGAAGCCATTTGGGCCCCTCCCACCATCTACTGCATAAGAGTTGGTGAGCAGAACACCCTCTTGAAGGTAAGTCAGCAGGATTAAGTGCTCCTGGAAGATGCTTCCACGAAGTTGGATCAGTCAGTTTTCTTATCTTTTGAACTCTATTGTTTACAAAAACTGACCAAAGTTCTTCTCGCTGAATCCAACTTAATACCGTAGTGGAAACCGTCCAGTAGTGTTGCTTCACATTGTCCCACTGGAGTGCACTGAGCACGAATCTGCATAGTCGAGCTCCCACCGTTGCAGCCAACAACTCAAGATGAGGAATAGTGACGGTTTTTACTGGAGCAATTCTCGATTTGGCAGCCAAAAGATTTACATGAACAACACCAGAATACTCTACACGAACGAAAACAGCTGCTGCGTATGTAAATTGGCTGGCATCACAAAATGTATGAATGCTTAGATTATGTTGACCACTTATAACAGGAGAAAAACAGCGGCTAACAGACAAATTTTTTAAGGAAATTAACTCTTCAAACCATTTCAGAAATTCAAGTTTCAAATTATCTTCAACATCTCTATCCCACGGGATGTTATCTTTCCACATCTTCTGTAACATTAATTTGGGAATTAAGAGGACAGGACATAAAAATCCAATAGGATCAAAACCCCTATGTATAACAGAAGGAATCACTCTCTTTGATACAATTTCAAGTTTGTATGTTTCTATCCAACTGACTATGTTTCGAATTTTTTAGATATTTTTTCAGATGATGTTCAAGCACAGCTTCTAAGAGAAAAGGGCTGCTTTTCACTCGAAAAACCACACGTGTATGCTGCATTGTTTTTGGAACTACATTTTCTTTTACATTCCACCAGAAAAATTTGAGAAAATTTCTATCTTCTAGTTGCACACTTATTTGTAAAAAAGCTTTCTCTATATCGGCAACTATGCCACATTTATGTTCTCTAAATCTGAGAAGAAGATTAGGTATTAGTTCCAATAAATTTGGTCCAGATTCTAAGCACTGGTTGAGCGATGGGTATCCAACTTGTCTGGCAGAGGCATCAAAAACTGGGCGTATCTTAGTTGTTCCATGTTGTTTTACAACAGGTCTGTGTGGCAAATAGCGTCCGTGCAGGTGAGATGAAGAGTCAACTGGATCATTTTCAATTATGATCAACACATTTATGATCAACACATCATCATAAGCTGTAAACAAGGTTTCTTGATGCAATTTTTTAGTCGATGATTCTAATCGTTTCATAGCAATCTCTTTATTACTGGGTATAGGTAAATGATTTTCTTTCCAGGGCAGTGAAACTTCGTATCTCCCTTCTGTATTTATTCGAACAGTTTCTTCAAAATGTAATTTAGTAAGATTTTCTCTTTCCCTTTTTTTTTTATTTCAACTGGGTCACTTATCCCTAAAACTTCTAAACTAAAAAGATCGGAAATAGTAGCTTCTCATACAAACATCGAAATTACCATCATAGCTGTATCTTCTTTTTCAGAAAGTAAGTTAGTTTTTCCCATAAGAGTCCATCCTAGATAGGTTTCCATGGCTACTAATCCACTTAATAGAACTCTTCTCTTTCCAGTTAATAGTCTACCTGCAACATCTGCTCCAACAAGAATATCAATTGGCCCCGAATTATTTTCTATGTCAAACATTTGTATATTCATGGATTGCAACTCTTTAATCCACGGTCCGTACGAAAATGAAGGAACATCATTGCAAATAATATCCTGATCAACTACATCAAAATTACAATTAATACTTCCATTTAAGCGTCCTAGTTCAATTTTATATACATTATGAAACTTCTCTTTGATCCTTTCTCCTCCAAAAAGTGCATGCTGTTACGTCTGCAATAAGAATAAATAATACATAATCATTTGGCGAAGTAAAGCGTGAACTACTCAACAAGTAGGAATGTAATTCAATAATCCATACTCGTTTGGCCAAGTAGTTCATGTACTACTCAACAAGATAAAATGTATATAATGTTTGGATTTTTGCTGTTCGATTAATAAGGAATTTTTATTGGAATAAATGACGGCTTAGTTTGTTTCTTGGTGCCGTAAGATTAATTTAAAACGTAATTTAAATACGTAAAATAGTTGACGTCTGCGCATTTTAAATCGTAATGGAAAGCAAAAAAGCTAAAATAACAGCATTGCGGAAGTCGTTTACAGTTTGCGCTAACAACATTGAAAAAGCAATCGAACATGGGAAATCGTCAACCAATGATTTTATTGCACTGTAAAAATTGGCTTCAGGATAAGTTTACAAGATTAGAAGAAAGCCAAGAAATTGTTTCGGCGGCTATCCTAAGCAAAGAAGATTTGCTACGGCGTTCGAAAAGGATTTCGAAGAAGCAGAAATCTACAGAGATGCATTCTGTAAATATTCATCTATTTTAGAAAAAATGATACAAGCATCAGCGTCGTCAGAAGAAAGTGCATCTCAATTAGATATTTCACAAAAAACGAAAATGCGACTTCCGAAAATTGAACTGGTAAAATTCAATGGCGACATTAAAGAATGGCTCAAATTTTGGAGTCAGTTCAAACGTATTCATGAAGATGTTAACTTGCATACAGAGAATAATTTCCAATATTTGATCCAAAGTATAGTGGTCGGAACACGAGTTCGAGATCTTGTAGATGGATATCCTTCTACAGCGGAAAACTATGACAAGTGCATCGACAGTTTACGGATGAGATTTGGCCGCGAAGGACTATTAATCGAGTTCTACGTCAGAGAACTGCTGTCGCTTGTTATCAAGAATGTCACAAATTCCAGATCTAAAGGTGAAATAACTCAACTTTACGATCAATTGTAGTCTCATTTAAGGTCACTTGAATCCATCGGCATGACGTCAGACAAGTATACAGTAATGTTATTATCCCTAGTAGAATCCTGCATTTCTGAGGACATACTCCGTATTTGGCTGAGAAATCCACCTGTTTCTACTGCAGAAGAATCTTATAGTCAAAAATTAACACAGTTGTTAAAGTTTCTCAGATTAGAAGTGGAAGGCGAACAAAGAGTTTTGTTGGCAAAATCTGGTTTTAAATCACGTGATATTTCCAGAAATAAAACGGAGCAAAGTCACCGAAATGAGGATGTAATTACTCTACCTACAAGTGCAGCTTTAGTGAGCACAGATAAGGAAGAGGGGCCAGTTAAAAAATGTATATTTTGTAGTAAATTTAATCATAAGAGTTCTGAATGTTACATTGCTAAAAAAATGTCTTTAGTGGATAGAAAGAGTGTTATAATTAAATCTAAGGCATGTTTCAAGTGTTTAAAAGAGAAACATTCAGCCCGGTTTTGTAGAAACAAAAATTTACGTTGTGGCTTCTGTAATGATAAATGGCATCACATTTTGTTATGCCCTAAAAAAGAAGAAGAATTAAATAATGTAGACATTGAAAATGTTGTAAGTAACACTCTTTCTAATCAAACTCAGGAAAATTCATATGTGTACTTGCAAACGATTTCACTAAAGGTCAGTAGTGGCAACAGGGAGCTGGTCATGCGATGTTTATTGGATAGTGGGTCAGAAAATTCATACATAACTCAAAGGGCCATTTCTCAGTTAAGTTTGAGGTCCATTGGGAAACAAACCTTGATACATGGTTTGTTTGGGGGGAGGAAATCAAGCCCCAAACAACATTCTAAATATAATATAAAAAATAAAAAGACTAAAAGGCAAATTTTTCTGCGAGCTTGAAGTATTATCGGAGGAAAAGATTTGTGGCATTTCGCCAAAAATTACAGATAAATATTTGATTTCTGAACTAGAGAAGAAGAATATTTATGTTCCGGATGTGGGTTCTCGCGTCTCAGATATTGATCTCTTATTGGGAGCAGATGCACTAGGATTGATTTATACAGGGAAACTCATTAAATGCTGCGACGGTAATGAAGCAAACCACTCAAAGTACACTTATGATTGTTACGCGACATTACTTCTAAAGTGTTAGTTTGATCTAATGAGACACTTATTTTAACAATCAATGACTTTCTTTTTCTTTTTCCAAATAATTCCCGTTAAATAATGTAGGTTCTAGTGCACAGTAAGTGGATGAAAAAATTACAAATTGCTGAACATAGAAAGCAATCGAAAAGCCACCAGTGAGGATCGAACTCACGACCCCTGGTTTACAAGACCAGAGCTCTGCCACTGAGCTATGATGGCGACGGCATTGAAACAAACCTCAAAGTACACTTATGATTGTTACGCGACATTACTTCTAAAGTGTTAGTTTGATCTAATGAGACACTTATTTTAACAATCAATGACTTTCTTTTTCATTTTCCAAATAATTCCCGTTAAATGGAGTAGGTTCTAGTGCACAGTAAGTGGAGGAAAAAATTACATATTGCTGAACATAGAAAGCAATCGAAAAGCCACCAGTGAGGATCGAACTCACGACCCCTGGTTTACAAGACCAGTGCTCTGCCACTGAGCTATGATGGCGACGGCATTGAAGCAAACCACTCAAAGTACACTTATGATTGTTACGCGACATTACTTCTAAATGTTAGTTTGATCTAATGAGACACTTATTTTAACAATCAATGACTTTCTTTTTCATTTTCCAAATAATTCCCGTTAAATGGAGTAGGTTCTAGTGCACAGTAAGTGGAGGAAAAAATTATACATTGCTGAACGTAGAAAGCAATCGAAAAGCCACCAGTGAGGATCGAACTCACGACCCCTGGTTTACAAGACCAGTGCTCTGCCACTGAGCTATGATGGCGACGGCATTGAAGCAAACCATTTAAAGAACACTTATGATTGTTACGCGACATTACTTCTAAAATGTTAGTTTGATCTAATGAGACACTTATTTTAACAATCAATGACTTTCTTTTTCTTTTCCAAATAATTCCCGTTAAATGAGTAGGTTCTAGTGCACAGTAAGTGGAGGAAAAAATTATACATTGCTGAACGTAGAAAGCAATCGAAAAGCCACCAGTGAGGATGAACTCACGACCCCTGGTTTACAAGACCAGTGCTCTGCCACTGAGCTATGATGGCGACGGCATTGAAGCAAACCATTTAAAGAACACTTATGATTGTTACGCGACATTACTTCTAAAATGTTAGTTTGATCTAATGAGACACTTATTTTAACAATCAATGACTTTCTTTTTCATTTTCCAAATAATTCCCGTTAAATGGAGTAGGTTCTAGTGCACAGTAAGTGGAGGAAAAAATTATACATTGCTGAACGTAGAAAGCAATCGAAAAGCCACCAGTGAGGATCGAACTCACGACCCCTGGTTTACAAGACCAGTGCTCTGCCACTGAGCTATGATGGCGACGGCATTGAAGCAAACCACTCAAAGTACACTTATGATTGTTACGCGACATTACTTCTAAAATGTTAGTTTGATCTAATGAGACACTTATTTTAACAATCAATGACTTTCTTTTTCATTTTCCAAATAATTCCCGTTAAATGGAGTAGGTTCTAGTGCACAGTAAGTGGAGGAAAAAATTATACATTGCTGAACGTAGAAAGCAATCGAAAAGCCACCAGTGAGGATCGAACTCACGACCCCTGGTTTACAAGACCAGTGCTCTGCCACTGAGCTATGATGGCGACGGCATTGAAGCAAACCACTAAAGTACACTTATGATTGTTACGCGACATTACTTCTAAAATGTTAGTTTGATCTAATGAGACACTTATTTTAACAATCAATGACTTTCTTTTTCATTTTCCAAATAATTCCCTTTAAATGGAGTAGGTTCGTATGCAGCATTAACGAAACTCAATAATGATAAAAATTTATCAAGTCGTATGATACGATGGTCACTCAAGCTAGCCGAATATACAGTTGAATGGTAACATAGACCAGGTGTTCAAAATGTTGTGGCCTATTTGTTGTCGCGGAACCCTGTGGAAAATTTTGAGGATAGCAATATAACTTGTGCAGTAATTAGAGATTTGGTACTTTCGTCAAGGGAACAAATGATAGCTGAACAAAAGCAGGACCCCGAGCTGGGTCATATTTATCGCTACTTACAAAACCCCGATGAAAGTTCAGGAAATGCGGGGGTCTGTGGCAACTGGTCCCAGGATTTCAAAATCATCGAAGGATTGTTATTTTGTGCGAAATACGCATCCTCTCCCGGAGAAATGAGAGTATATATTCCAAACCAATGCCAGGTGCGATAATGCACGAATTTCATGATAATCCTATGGCTGGACATCTTGGAATACGGAAAACATATTTACGAGTGAAGGGTGAATAATATTTTCCATACATGCGTAGGGAGATACACGATTATGTTTTGTGATGCGAGACGTGCCAAAAATTTAACTATAAGAACGCGTTACCGGCCGGTCATTTAATACCGATTGCAACTAATTATACGAGTGAAATAATTTCATTAGATTTATTAGGCCCCTACCCAGCATCGAAACCCCAAAGATATCGATATATTTGTGTAATAACGGATCATTATACGAAGTGGTTGGAAAAATACCCCTCAGAAAGGCGTCCGCAAAAATAATCGCCTATGCCCTGTTCGAAAATTATATTTCGCGATATGGAGCTCCTGTCAAATTGATCAGCGATAACGGCCCCCAATTTGTATCCGAAGTTTTTGAAAATTTAAGTGATAGATTAGATATAAAGCATTTCAAAACAGTAGTGTATCGACCTCAATCAAATCGAACGGAACGTGTTAATCGCGATTTATTACAAATGATTGCTTCTTTTGTAAATTATAATCATGATTTCTGGGATAAGTTTCTAAATGAATTCGCATATGCATTAAGAACGGCAGTCCATGAAACCACGGGAAAGACCCCAGCAGAATTATTTGTGGGCAGGAAACTTATTACCCCATTTCAAAAACTTGTGATGGTGACGGATGGTACAGATTTGTGGTTGGGAATATTGAAAAGGTGTTTGAGGAAGCTAGGCAGAATACAATTAAAAAGCAAGAAAAGTGGGCGAAATATTACAATAAAAGAAAACGCGAAATTAACATTAAGTTGGATGATTTAGTGTTGGTCGAAACTCACCCTATACGTTTAGCCAGTAGAAAGAAGGTTGCTAAGTTCTGCCCTAAGTTTGATTGTCGTTTTAGAGTTGTGTGTTAAAAACAATAATGTTGTAATTTGGAAGGCAGGTAGAAGAACTATACAGTCAATATAGATCAGGTTCGAATTTACCATCAGAGAAAAAGCGATGAAAGTTTAGTGGAGGCAGATTGTTCAATTAGTAGAGGATCCGAGTATCAATCGAGTAGTTTTGAGGTTGGTAGATATGGGTTAGATAGGTGACAAGGTTCTAAGAGTAATGAGTCTGGTGGAAGACAGGAGAGAAATGAAAATGATAGAGTAGGGAATAAAAGTAACACAGAGAGACAAAAAGGAGCGGAGAAGAGCTGAACAAGTGTCGGTGTAAGAGGGCGATATCGGACACGCTATCGCAGACGACACACAAAACAAGGAAAAACCAACACTCCTGAAGATCTGAGAGAAAACAAGAGTCGCTTCCAGAGGTGCCGAGGAGTAAAAGAGCACATATCTACAGAGAAGTCTACAAACGAAGGCTCCCGTCCTCCATCTCGTCGAATGTGCAGACAAGGAAGAGAAATAAAGTTGAAGATCGCTACAGTAGACAAGTTCCAGAAAAAGATTTCCAACAACTACGACTGAGACAACAGAAAAGTTCAAATTTCAGCAATTCCAAAAACGGCAGTGAAATCCATGGGAAAGCCAGATCAAGATCACCAATAGGATCATTGGCAGGCCATGAAAGTTTCACCCCATCTAGAAGAGATCAAGAAGGACGAGGTCACAACTACAACTTGAGGAGTCGCCGAGACTATAGACCATACTGCCAGGAGCCAGGAGGGAGTCAATCCAGCAGAAGGTCCCCGTCATTGGAGCTGCAGATAGGAGACATTAAAGAAAGAAGAGAAGCAAGATATTACCCAGGTTGTATTGTTTCATTTATATTTCTACTGACAGGCAGTCGGTTAAATTTTTGCAAGAAGCAAGTCTCGTTTTATTATTAATGTTGTCTAATGCAAAAGTCTCACTACGTTGAGTGAAATGACCCCTTTTGCATATTTAAATATAATCTAAATTGTGGAAAGCATATGTATGTTTACATTTGTTTACCTTATCCAAAGGCTTGGCCAAATGTGCGAGAATTCATTGTATTGTTTGTTTAATATTGAATATTTTGTGAAAATTGTATATAATTGTGCATATATAAATATATTATAGTGTATATTAGTATATATCTGGTTTTTGGGACTCGGCGTAGAGAGAGGAAATTAACCATAACATTAACAGCGCTTCGCGATTGGAATGGGAGTTTTATTTTTAGAAACCAGATAAAATTTGTAAAGTATTTGACAATTTAAATATGTGTGAATTCAATGTTGTGTGTATAAAATGTTAAAAAATTTTTGTACGTCACTGATCCAGTTCTCATTTTAGGGTGGCTGACCCTGATGTTTGGAAGATTTTGTGTCGAAGATAATAAATTATGTAATCAAGATATATTTAAAATATCTAAGATTACGGTTGTGTACGGCGGGTTTTTCCCTCCAGTGGGAGGTTTTTCCTTGGTCCTCACCAAATGGGGTACACCTTATATAATGAATGTAAGAGTTAAGACCTGGAGTTAAATTTTGAGCTAGTAGTTTTGAGTGTTTCTTTAGCGTATTGTTCTATAAAAGTTATTGCTAAACTAACATTTAAGATGTCTAGATAAGTTCAGACTTAAAATTTTCAACGTAATTTATATCGGGCCATTGAAACCCTTTAATAAAATCCCGTTTTTTTTTCTTGAGGGGGGCTGTGACGGGTCTATCACGTTAATTTCATAAACTAATCCTCTGGGTAAGTTTGGGGCCAGCTTTTATTCTTCTTCACAGCCTCTTGGCGAAAACACGAGATATTTATATGCTAATTAGTTCGACTATATAAAGTCTAGATTTCGTAAGAGTGAGAGAGACAAGGATTTGCCAAACTAAATTTAAGTATCGTCTACGGATCACTTCAACGAGCTTTGCGCGTATTTGATAGTATTTAGTAAAGTATTAGATTAATCATTAAAGGAATCAATTAAGTACCGACCTGAGGTCAGCAAGAGTTCGTCTCCTTGTCAATTCTGATAGCTGAAGATAACTTAGACGGAATATTAGGTTGTATGTTAGATTTGAGTATCAGGATTAATCTAATTATTAGATAATCACTCCAAAGTTTTCCACTTATAGTTTGAAATTGTGCTTGTTAATTGTGTTTGTCTGTCTACAATAAATAATTATTGTTATGGCTTTTGTTGGTGATGTTATGTTTCTTTCCACACCAGGCGCGCCGTGCAATGTGAATCCAGTCCAAGATAGGACAGGGGCACGACAAACTTTACGATCAATTGGAGTCTCATTTAAGGTCACTTGAATCCATCGACATGTCGTCAGACAAGTTGTCGTGACTTATATCCTCTCCCAAGATTATCATCTCCTTGTCTACCGTTAAATGTTTCTGGACGTTGTAGGCGGTGTAGAGAAATCAAGAGACATAGTTGCAAATCACTATATTTATTGATGCTTATTAATTTACGGGAAGAATACAATCACACGATTCAAATTTAAGAGAAATAAAACATAGTGGAGTATGAGAAGGAGTTACTACTAGCGAAACTACGGAATCGCGACTGAATCCACGAAAGGTCAAACACATATAATTACAGCCAAAACACGTACACGTATTCACAAATTACTAAATCACTAACCTTATCCTTGTAACATCGGCTGTTCCGTCGTGGTGATGAATTCCTTACTGGTTGGATAGGGTAGTAGATAAGGATCTCCACTCGGTAATACGGAATCTTTTCCAATTTCAATCTACTGCTCTCCGGCGTAGCTCGTCCCGTATTTGCTAACAAATACTGTCAACCACTGCGTGTTGATCAACCGATGTTTTTTAATTCATTTGACTTCACTCTCCGAACTCTTCACTTTACTTTTTTTGTTAACTCGCGAAACCCGAACTTATATAATATATCTCATCTCCATAAATCACGCTTTGGCTCCCGGTGGAGATTGGTTGAAATAAATCAAACTATAAAGAAATATTGAGGAGGTTAGTGGAAACCGTATAGTTCCATCACAACCCCCTCCGAGAAAAAGCGTGACTTATTGAAGTTCTACGACCTGAAAGAACTCATGTAACCGGCAACACCAGAAAACTCTGAACCTGCCAAAATTTTAACGCTCTAATTCCACAATTTTTAATTAAACTAACAGACAGAAATGACTACTCAAAAGGGCACTCCACTCCATTTTATTTATCTTTCACATATATTCCCTACAGTGCATCCCATTCGGGCGAAGATCAGGG
>BMAO01003127.1:0-27440 GCA_019973975.1 Trichonephila clavata | reverse complement strand
AAATTATTTTTAAAGTTATATTTTCGTATAAAATTTTAGCTATATTAACATTTTTCAATGGTTTAGTTGTACGTATATCTCTCTCTATATATATAAAAAAGAAGTAGAAGCGAGCAGTAGTCGCTTATGATGTGTAACATCTGACATGTTATTGTGGTAAATTCGCAATAGCAACTTAAATCTGAAAAAAACGAATCGAGTAGGATTGGAAATAATTTTCTATGGAATAATTATATCTTTAATGAAAATTTTATTTAATTAACACAAGGAGTAATGCAATTTTTTATCAAAAATAATTATTCTTGTTCAATTTGGGGAAGAGTGGTAATTATAACTTATGATAACTAAAATATGACTCGTATACTTGTGTTTTCAAAGTATTTAAAAACCGTGTTGAAAAATAGCGTCAATAACAGTATCACTATTAGTTGTCCAAATATTTCGATTTGTGTTTATTTCGAGCTTGAGTTCATCATTCAAAAAACTATGAGTGGCTCGGCTTCTAGCAAACTGAAGTTAACTTTAAAATCACCACTCAAAATCATGGGAAGCGAATGATATATAGTATTTTTTTAAGAGCAGAACCACCTTCGGTATATGGCAAAAGTAAAAAATGCAGGAAATCTTTAAATTTTTTTGAACCGCTTAATTCGGTGAAATGTATACGGCCACCGAAATCACTGTTTGTCCATTTTCAAATAAGCATTTTGCCGCACATATGTCCCCAATATCTTGACTAACAATCCCCAGACCCTTGTTTGACGATAAGTAATATCCATATAGGAGCCACAACATGTGAGTTGCTCTGTTTGCGATAGATCGCAACACCAGCTGCTCTGTGGCCCGGTCGTTTAAATTTACGCAGCAATCGAAGTTAGGTATCGAAACACGTTCGTCATTATCTAACCACGTCTCTGCCAAAATGAGTAACGTACAATTTTGTGAAATAACATTGAAATCTGTTTGGTGAGCCCTCAGACTTTGACAATTGAGCGTAAAGATCGCACGTTTATCCTTGGTGAAGTCTAATAAGACTTGCTGGTATGTGCGAAGTGGATTTAGAGTCAAGCGCGAACGAAACCGAGTTTTTGAATTAGAATCTTTTGAAATGCTAAATTTAACAATATAGAAAAGGCTGCGGCTTGATGGCTTCTAGAGTTGGACCCTATGTGGATATATCTTTACAAGATCGATCTAATGGACTTAGCTTTTTATTTGATCCTGAAGTGAGAAAACAAAACAAAAACAAAGATCCCACGGCCTAGACCGCAGGAAGGAGAAATTTCTCCGAATGAAGGAGAAAAAACAGAACTTCACTGCGAGGGTAGCGAAGTGACACCTCCAAGTGCGCTGATTGGTCAAATTAAATAGCATGCGCTTCCCCAACTTCCTGTTACACATTTCCGTCCCTTTTCACGAAATCACTCCTATAAATCTCCAGCAACCGAGAGGAAAGATGTTACACATAAAAAAATTTTCGTGATAGTGTAATAAATTTATTTATACATAAGCAAAAAAAAAAAAAAAAAATGGCTCTTAAAAAGTCGAACTTAACTAAAGAGGAGCGCCAATAATGATTTGCCTTGGCCCCTCCCCTACCTTCCAGCGTTTTCTCGAAAAATCAGCTTACGTCAGAGATCCTGATGTTACAGATTTTTCCAGTAATTTCCAGAAGGATCCATATGGTCGCCAAAAAATTACACCAACTTGGCTGTATCGCCAATATTTCACCAAGGTTCCGTTCAAAATTCCTGCTCACAATATATTGAAAGAAAATAGAATTAGATAATATATGGATATTAGTTTTACAATTTGAGCAATGAGTATGAACAGTAGTATAATTTGTACAATGGGGGTGGGTCCACCGTAAGGGGGACAAAGGGTACTCCCCCCAGTTCAAAGTAAAAAATAAACGTAAATTACTTTTGAGGAAATCATATCATGATAAATAATACTAGAAAATATAAATTTGGATTAATTTTGTATCAAAAATATTAATTATTCAAAATCTGGATTTTATGTTGTTTATCGGAATTTCTATTATTCTTAATAATTGGTATTCATAATATCTCTGGGTGTTCAAACATATCCCTCCTTTCTTCACTCTTTCTATATAATATATGTATATTTATGAGTTTTATAACTCAAAAATTCATTCACAAACGTATGAAATAAATCATAATTATATAAATTTAGTAAAATCACGAAATACAACTTAAATGTGGTATGGAATTTTCAAATAAGCCACAGAGAGAAGAAATATTTTATTATTGCGCTACTTTGTTTTTTTTCAATTTTGAAAAGATATTTCATTAGAAGGTTTTAACTAAGAACTATAGGTTTCCACGAACGTTATAAAGGTTTGAGCTACAGTCAAGTTGTGAGGGTTACACTTGATTTTATTTTTCCCTCTCTATAGATACTCGTCTCACCAACATTAGTATGTTGATCCCCGATTTATTAATGCATTGATGCCACATCTTCTGGCGACATGTTGAAATAAAATCCAAACACGATCAGGACGAAGAATGATTCACGATGATGAAGTCGGTAAATTGCTTGCACTCTATATTTTAAGTCTTTTGATCAACAACATATTTAATTGTTCAAAGTTTTACAACGAACATTTTTATCCATGAAAGAACTATGTTATTTAAAAATACTTCAATCAAATGAAACATTAAACAGGAAATCTTTCAATTGTATAATACACTTTTGAAATTAAATTCATTATATTTGTGAAAGCAAGCGGGAATTATACCAATCTCTTCATAATTCCATCAATCAATAAAGAGATCCAAACGGGATGAAATTGTGTATGCATTTATCTTACAATAGAGTCTGCGAATGATTTTGGTGGCCGATATCTAAGTCATAGCTCCAGCGAATTGGAAGGGAGAATCCAGATGATATATAAAGCAGAGAACGTTCCAATGATAACACCTTACGTCACTGCGAATGTGGTTCCATTGATCCACGGGACTTAACTGATGCCTCACGCATGTCACCTTTTGAGGGAGGATGTGTTACTTTCGGAGGCACCAGGGCTGTCAAACCACAGGATCGCTTAATGTTTGGATCGGAGAGATGTCATTATTCGACGATGTTGGCAGAAGGGGGCGAACCTTGTCCGTATAAAAGGTAACATTTGACTTAAAGGCGAAGACAGAATTCGAGAACAGTTATCATTGATCGATCGCTCATATCACCTGTTACGTCCTTACCAACAATCCAACAAGTAATCAGGACACCACTGGCTACAATGACCATTGTAGGCGACTCAGCGAACGGAGCCTGAGGTTATTGTGCCAACTGTCTCTCGCCTTTGCTCATCTGCTAAGCGCTTTTGCAGTGGTATAGGGAACATTCAATTTCAAATCTCACGGACTGAAGCAGAATTGTTTTCAGCGATGAGTTCCGTTTCGAATTGATCCTTAATGACCAACAAAAACGTGTATGGGAACGTCCAGGTTTGGGAGCATGGCCATCGTCCACCATACTTCTCAAAAAACCATGAGTAATGGTATAGGACAAGGATGGCGAACCTTTTTTAGACGTGGGTCAAATTTTGTTAATATTTTTGTAATAATAGTTCTTGGGTTACTAATGCCCATTTACACCTGAGTTAAGTTTAAAAATTTTTAACTGAGTATTTTTAAAACTAAACATCTTAAAAATTCAATTGGCTTAACGGGTAAAAATGGGCGTGGTTTGACGATATAAATATTTTTAGGGGGCTAAAAATTCATAAGTGTTTGGTACAAATCGTAATAAGTGTTTGAATGAACAAGGAGTAACGAAAATTACATACAATATATATTATGAAATATCAGTTATTAGTATATATATGTATAACAAAATGTATCATAAAGTATTTCATGAGAAATCTGTGTTACTGTTTATTTTCAGATTGTTTTTTAATATTAGTTTAATATTTCGTATTCATTTGTTTAACGCATTTTGCAGTTAATTCTTTGTCAAGTCTAGTTCTATTAAAAGATTTACAAAGTTCATTGAAGAAAACAATTTTTCATCCAAATATGTGGACCCAAACATCGTTAAAAGAGCATTAACTAGTTTTTTTTATGGATATGAAATTATTTGGTAAGAATCCCATACCCTTAATTCAATATTTTCAATTTTTTACTGAGGGCCCTGGTAGCCTAATGGTCAAGGCAACGGACTCGTATAGGGAAGTGATGCACGTTAAATCTGTCGAGAGCTCAAACGTCCTCCCGTTGGTGTGGTGTGGTAGTTAGGAGAGTGGTGCCAGCTCAGGTGTCGTCTTTGTCACTTGACCATGATTCAAAATTACGAGGTCCGTCGCCAAAAGCCCTCGAGTAGCTGAACAGTGCGACGTAAACGTTCAATCAATCAATCAATTTTTACTGTGGGATCAATATATATATATATATATATATATATATATTATCTCTCTGCACTACTTTCCCACGGTTTTCCTTCTACTTCAGAATTAAAGTCTTCAAATTTTGTGTTCCGCACTACGCTGCTTCGAAATTCAACTAATTCCATTTCTAAATTATCGATACCTAGCTACATAAATTCGGTTAACTCCATTGTTTCAAATTTTGTTTTATATGGATATAAAACAAAGTGAAACGTATTTTTCAAACTTTTAAATTGATTGAATCTCTGCTCAAAAGCTTATTTTATTTCATGTTTTATCACTAAATATTTTTAATTGCATTTTCTTGAATGTCAATGGAGTTTTCAAAAATTATCGTGCTTTGAAAATGTTTTGTAATTGAGGAAATTGCAAACAATATTTCACGTAATATTTCATTATTTCGTAATATTTCATGATTTTCACATTTCAAAATCCTTAGTAAAGATGTCAAGTTTCGTCATAAATATTTTAAACGTTTTTCAAACATCGTCAAAACTATCAGTCCATGCCCTTGAACGCTGAGTGATGTCTCATAAAAACAAAAATCATTTAACCTATGTATATTGAAAAATTCTTTGAAACTATTGTCTTTTTCAATTAATTAAAAAGAGCTTAATTTCTTTTAATAACGCTACAAAGCGATTAAGGACTTGACCGAAACTAAGCCATTGCACGCTGTTTTATGTCTAAATCCCTGAATAGTGGCTTGCAATTTCCTCTAAGAATTGTGCAAATTGCCGTTTATAAAGAGCTTTTGTGCGTTTACAACTGATATTACACTGGAAAATGTTTTTAAACCCTGTTTCACGCATAAAACTTGCTGGTGTATTATACAATAAAATTCAATCAGAAAATGTGAAATATTTTGCTTAAGATACTGAATAAATCCAAAGTTTTCCCTGCCATACTAAGAGCACCATCTCTGTTATACAGAAACTATTTTCTGAAGGTCAATGTACTCATTTCTTTAAATGCAATATTAAATTCCTTAGGGCCATGGGTAGCCTAGTGGTTAGAGCATCGGACTCCAGATCGGATGGCCTGGGTTCGATGCCCGATGCCACTAAATACCACCGAGTATAGACGGAGTACGTGCTCGTTAAATTAGTGGGCCCGAAAGTCTTGTGGGTGGTCGCAGCAGAAACCATGAGTGCAGGGGGCTGGAGAATATTTCCCTCCCCTTCAGTTCCATGCCAAAATTGTAGAGATGTAGATAGGTGGTGTTGCCATCTATCGTTAAGAAGTCCAACCTGTCTCATAGGCAATGGCAACTTTCATTCCTTCCCTGCGGTACGGACACGACAACAACAACAATTCCTTAAACATATCAAGACCGGTGGACTTCCCTTTACAAGTTATTAGTTTTATTAACTCTTCTTCCACACACATTATACCCCTCAGGGGCTCACCTTCTTTAGGTGAGTACGGGTGTCACAATCCCGAGGTGCCCTAGTGATCTTTTCCTTTTCTCACGGAGTTTACTATCTTTGGTAAACACGGGCTTCACGAACCCGGGTACCCTAGTGATTCTTCTCTATTTTCGACCCTCTTTCTTGTCATTCAATTCATTCTTTCTTGCTCTCTTCCGTCTAGACCCCAGATATTAAAACAAATGTTTGGCGCAGTATAGCCGAAATCGGCTCTTGCGCCAATAAACCCCAAAATCACTCACTCACTCATCCACACACATTATATATTTCCATACTGATACCGAGCAAAAAAACTGCTAATTGTGCATAACATTTGCATCAGTGATTCCCAGAGTGGTCTATATAGACCCCAGGGCTATGACGATCTGTAAGGGGTCCACGACAGTGAGATAAAAATTTGGGGGTCCATGAGGTGTAAAGGGGGTCTACGATTGTGGCTCTCATTAAACCAGATCGTGACTAATTAAAGAAATTTAATCAAGTGGAAACTAGACTTACTATTCAACAGATTTGTTTACTAAATTTAATGAAGTTTATTTGCAGTTACAAGGCGACAGATAAATGTGTCATTAGACTAAATTTCGCTCAGCCTTTCTTGCCAGAATTAAACTAAAGGAGCATAATTTTGGACGTCGCCAACATTTAAATGCCCTTTTTTTAGATTTTGAAACTATTTGAGAATGTTTTGACTGTCATAGTACGACAGAAGACAGTGAAAACAAATGTCACTTTGAAAAAAAAAACATATTATAAGAATTAAGCACTAAGAATACCACTAACGGAGATCTTAATGTAAAGTTTAGAAACGATGTCAACAATTTAGCTTTAAAAAAATATACTGTTATTCATTCCATATTATGAATATCTGAAAAGTTTCAATTGTTTTTTTGATTGAGAAGGTGTACTTGCCAATTTCCAAACAACAAACAAAAAAAAGAAGAAAATACTATACACCATTAATCGAGGAAATTTAGGGTTAAGCCTGATAAATTGATGTCAATGTTCAAAGTTTTATTATTGCATCCCAGATTCTCCCCCTCAAAAGCATTTTTTTATTGCACAGTTATTTATGTGACAGTTTATTATGCATTAGTTAAATTTTAATTTAATTAACTAACTAATTAAATTATAACTAGAATAGTTTTCTTAAATTTAAACTCTTCTATACTCACTACAGTTAAAAATTTTAATCTTTTATAGTAATAGCTCTATACCTGCTGTCAAAAAACACATTTAAGTTAATAGATTTGCACAAATTTAATATTAGGAATGGGGGGTCTACACAAACTGAAAAACCTGCAAGGGTCTATGAAGTAAAAGTTTGGGAACCTATGATTACATCATTATCTCATCTAAAGCAATTGAATAATTCTACATAATTTAAGTAGTTATTAATTACTCGCGGAAAAAATTTTTTCTAATCTATTACTCATTTTAATGATGTTGCGAATTATGGGTAACTCATTTATAAGCTTTATAATCAAGTTTTTACTTTAAATCAACAACAATATAGGACTACATTCAAAAACGCTTTTTTTTTACAAATCCTTCTGAAAGAGGTTTCCCGTGCGAGCAATGCAATGGGAACTTAGAAACTAGGAGCTGTATAAAGCTATTTTTTGGAACCAAAAAACTTTCTAAACACTACTTTGAGAGAAAATTTCTTTTGTAAAAATACATTTTTCTTTCTTCATCTGTTGACATGCCCAGTGGCGGATTAAGCGGGTGTCGGACCTGGCGGCTGCCAGGGGCCTCAAGCTTGATGAGTGCAAAGGCCAGCGACAAACCAACCACGCCACCTTGAACAAAAAATGAAAAGAAATCAAAGCTATATTGGAACCTTCGTTAGAAATTTATCGGCATGCAAGAGAAATCCTAATGTAGAAAAACTTCTGAAAATATTTTTAACAACACCGATATCGCGAATGCATCAGGTGAATGATCTTTTAGTTTTAAAACGTGTTAAAAATAATTTAAGAAGTACTATGGAGAAAAGACGAATTGAACAACATGGCCATATTACATACAGAATAAAATGTTTTGGACAAAATAGATATGGTAAAAATAATTGAGATGAATTTGCCAAAGAGAAATCAAACTGTATAGGCAAAAACTGTAAGGTTTTTAATATTTTTTTATATATACAGTTAAGATTTTTCTTAGTCGAATATATTTATTATATCACTACATTTTATTTTGAGGATTTAAAGTAAATGACTCTTTCACTACTTTAGTTTTTCGACTCTAACCCTGGCCCCAAACCTTTTACAGCCAGGGGCCTTCAACTACCTTAATCCGCCTCTGGACATGCCGAGATTAGAATGCAACGTTTTAAAATGCCTTTTTACAGTATATGTAACTGAAGTCACTTTATTATATAATACAAATTGCACATACAACATTTTATTCCTTTCAATCACAAATATATCAAACCATTCAACTGATATGGCCTGGAACTTGTATGGTTGTTTTTAATATTTTAACCGCCAACATAGTACAGTGCGACAATTATAATATTTCATTTAGAATGCAATGAAATTTGAGAAGAAATTTTGTATTAACATACTAATATACATACACATTAATAAACTTTGCTTTTAAATGTGCTCGAAATGGGTCTACTAAGTTCAACACTGGTACTGACTGGTGCAGGCGCACCTTAATTGCGAGCAAAAAATTGTTAGTATCGAGAATAACGACATACGCATGGGCCTCACAAGTGAGAGATGACGATATAATGCTATGTACGTCGTTCTACAAACTAACTGAACATAACCACAAAAGTGCATTTTGTGCGAAAAAAGTGCTTTAAATATGGTTATTTTTCTCTGGTTTGCCGATTTTCTTAAGCTAAGAAAACGTGAGTAAAATTATACACTTTGATTTGGTAAACACTTTGCTTTATTTCAAAATTACATACTTCATATAAATTGTTGCCATTTGCGTAACTTTGGAACTGTAAAATAAAACTGAAGTTATAGACGGCTTTTAAATTACTTTTGTGTCAATGCAGTCTGAAAAAATACAAATAGAGTAAAATAATCGCACAAATTAGAAAATCTAAATAAAACCCGCTTAAATAAACAAGTGTTGCTTAGCAATCGGGGTCAAAAACTGCGTGGGTCAGTGTCTGACCCACGGGTCATAGGTTAGCCATTTGTCTTATAGTTGGTTATCATCTATGGCAAGGGTGTCAAACTCAACGGCTAACTTGGGTCAAACAAACAAGATTTAACTTTTCGGTGGTTTGCCAAAAAAATTTTTAAAAAAAATCAATATTCATAGAAACGTAAGTTTATTTTGAATAATAAATTATAATAAACATAAATAAAAGAACAAGAAAAATGCAATGTTTGCGTTTTGACACTTGACATCTCTTCTCTGCTGTTATATTTCTTATTTCGGGAGAAATTTTGAAATTTTATTACATATTATTGTGTGCCGAGTACTGCCGGCAAAAATGTTCGTTGTGGGGCGCATGAGGCCCACGTGTTTAACACCTCTGATCTATGGCATTCTCTGAGCACGGGGGGGGGGGGATGTCGCAAACACACACAGTAAGATTCCACACTCCTTAATGCTATATAACTCTTTTCTTTACATAGATTTCTAGCCCAGAAAAATTCTGGGTATACATCATTTCAACATGATAATGTCCATTTGCTCTCGGTACACCTTTGTACCGCTTGTCTTCGTGTTTCTTCAACATTTTCCTAGCCGCTGTGATTGCAAATTTACCTTCAATAGAGCCCAATGGCGCACACCAGCTGGGGGGTTCCCGGGTCCTGATCTGCATAGCCCTTGATTTTTTTCGATTGATTATAATCCTATGTATATAGTATGTAAAATTTATAAAGTATTTTTTGTTAATAATCACTTTTATTAATTAATTATTATTATTATTATTTATTCAATAATTAGTTTTTTACTGTTTTTTGTTCTAGAAAATCAACAAAAATATGTTGGGTCGCGTACTGGAGCATGATACGAGAATGGTAGACTTTTGACCCTGGACCCCCTCTCAAAAAATTCCCGTGTATTGCCACTGATAGAGCCTGTTTGGGTTTTCATGAACAAGTCTATCTGACCGTTCCAAGATCGCGTCGATCTAACTCACTAAGTGGGACGTGTTAAGCAATCCCCCCAAGAGGACGTCTGCCAATTCTTTGAGAGCCGGATAACAGATCACATAAGGGCTAGAAGTAAGGCAACGCATTTTTCTTTCCTTTTTTGCTCTTGTATATAGAGCTGTACTTGCTGAATAAAACATTCCATTTCTGTGACACTGTTAGCGCTTTGTTTTCAATACATATACACATATCTACCGATTTTCCTTGCGTCGCTTTTATTTTTGTAAAGAGTGTATTCATAATACGGAACGCGCGGAGGGGAAAATAATGATACATAGAATCTACGCTCCATAAAAATGCACCCCTCAATGGATGCTTCAATAGAACCCTTCTCTCTAAAGCAATAATTTACCTTTGTAGTTAATTAACTGATTCCAATATACTCGCTTCACTGAATGCAATGCAATACTTATTATGCTTTTTCGCGTGAGAACCTGTACGATTCGATACACATGGCAGATGACACTGTTAAGTACTGTGAGAATATTTTTTTTCGTTGTTATGTATCTTTTTTTAGACGGTAAAATTTTACCTGTTGATTATTTGTAATATAATACAATTTTATTCAACTTAAAAAAAAGTTTTTACTCCCGCTTTAAACTCTTCTTTTTAATGTGGTAGATATTTTAAAATTGTGAAAAAGTTATTTAATTTAATACATAGGTTTTATTTCGAATAATTTAGTAATCAAGTTTGGTCTTCTTACTGATAAAATTAGATTTTAAATATATTTTTATTAAAAATAAATAAATAAACCTGTTGGCAGATGTGACTTTGGGATAATAATAGCCTTTGTCACTCCATATCCCACAATAATAATATCTGTAACTGTAACAGATGTGACTTTCTTGCAAACCGTTATGTAGTTGGTGGAAGGTAGGATCGTGTTGGAAGTTTGTGCTTCTGATTCGAGGTGGTGAGATTGCTTTGATTTAAGGTTTGTTAGAAATTTATTTTGTATAGTTCATTTTTCTACATTTGGATAAGGTATCTTAATTTTAATATTTACACAAGTTTGTGTATTTATAAGAAATAGAGTGTTGGAGTGAAGGGAAAAAATGGGTGATTTCCCTTACCCGGAAAACAAAATGCAATTAGAAAATGACAGTACTTATTCAATAGCAAATAAATTTAGAAGTAAGCTTACAGATATTGAATTTTTGGAGAGATATCAAGAATGGCAAAATCTAACTACAAGTCCTAATATTATGATTTTTTTAAAATCAGAAAGTAAATTTCAGAGTGGTTACGCTTAATTTAAAAGAATCCATAATGAATGCATTCTCTATAGAAAAAAATATCCTGTTAATAAGTAAGACGAGAAATAATGAGATTAAAAATAAAACAAATAGTAACGAGACCGCCAAGGAGGCATTAAATATTGAAGAAATAAATGGCGTAAAAATAAGTGCAAGAGTATCATTTATTGGCCTAACTAGTAGTTATATATTACAAGGAATTGACACGCGCGCGCGGTTTATACTAAAGACGACATGAAGTCGGAATTAGAAAGTAATAACTTCGCAATTTTGGAAATTCAACGCTTAAAAAAAATGTAGATTCATACCGACTAAAACCATTAAAGGAACTCACATTGGATGCATCATATTCGAAATGGTTAAAGCTAATCTATAAAAAAAACCAAATGAAACTATGAAAAACCCAAACAATGCATGAATTGTTGGAATTTCGGACACAGTCAGAAATAATTACCGGAGCTCGATAAAATGCCGGCTATGCTCATTAAATCATCCTGAAAACGAGTGTAAAGATAATGGAATAAAAAAAATGTAGCCGTTGTGGAGAAGCATATGAAGCCAGCTCTAAAGTATGTAAAAATATTAAGAAGTAAAATCTTAAAAATTTTAAAGCAGAACAACAAGTCTCTAGAAATAAAGTAATAAAAAAGCTCAAAATGCAAAGAAAAAAAACACCTTATACTCCGCCAAAAATTTAGTAGTTAGTCACTTGACCATGGTTCAAAATTACGCTGACCGTCCCCAAAAGCCCTCGTGTAGCTGAACAGTGAAACGTTAATATTCACTCACTCACCCGCCAAAAATTTAAATAATCAAACAGAGAAAATAGAAAATTTTGAAAAACAGGTCAAGAAATTGGTACAGAAATTCGATGAAAACAATATATTTGAAAAGAAATTAGAACAGATAGTACAGCTTTTCACAACAGAATACGGTGGTAAAACAAATAAATTCAAGTTTCACTTCCTTGATGAATACAATGGAATCCACTTTAAAAAAAGTTGCATCCAATTTAACAATACCAAAAGATGACATCAAGCCAATAAATAGGAAACTAAATGAAAAGACGAAAGACTTAAAAATTTATCAGAACAGAGGAAATATATATCGGAAAGTTCACAGTAGAAGTAAATAAAAAAACATAGATTCATACAATTTTCCTTTATTTTTAGTTAAAAATCAGTACTAATCTGCTTTATTTTTTTCCTGGACATTTAACCCGATACTTTGCTTAGAATCTTTATTATCCTCTCAGATTATGAATCTTATCCAATGGAATGCACGCGGAGTTAAAAACAAGAGATGAGATTTTATTTTTGAGCCAATTTTTCAACAAGCAAGCCTCTTAATAATTCAGGGAACTTGGTTACATCCAAATGATATTTTCACTATTTCCAATAAGAATATTTGCCGAGAAATATTCTTACTGGAGAAAACAGAGGAGGAGGAGGAGGATTATTGATAGCATTAAGAAAAGATTTAGTACCATAAAATTTTTTTCCGAAATTTGTGAAGACCTAGCAATTTTAATAGTCAGAGCTCAGATAAATACAATAATCTTTCAATTTTTAACATTTACATTCCACCGGGAAACTTTAATGACGCCAATCTATTGAAAATTGCATCATATATTGATGATTTTTCAGTTTGATCTTAGGAGATTTCAATGCATCTCACGAGGTGAGGGGCTCAAAAAATTGCAATGCTCCTAGAAAAAAGATCTTTGATTGGATTCTTGAAAATGATCTAATGTTGCTAAACGATAAAAATCCAATTTATCTTCACCCATCAGGAATATTTGCATCAATAGAACTTTCTTTATCATCAATAAATTTAAATTATGAATATATTATCTTGGTCTACAAATACCAATAATTTTGGAAATGACCACCTTCCTTTTACCATTAAATACAAAGGATCATATAGCTCAGTAATAAATCCTCCAAAGAAAAAAAATGGAACAAATTTACCAATCTTTTTCAACAAAAGTTAAGTTCAAATAAAAATAAAAAAATGGATATTATAGAAGAAATTTTAAAAAGCCCAAATTTCATCTCAGCATTTAAAATCAAAACGGATCAATTTAAGATCTCCATGGTGGACAGCAGCATGCGGGTATTTATGAGCAAAAAAGAAAACTCCTTAAAAAAGCAAGAAAACATTTTAAAGAGAAGATTGGATAAAATACAAAGAAATAAGCACAAAACTTAAGAGAACAAAAAACCAGTACAATTTTCTTTTGTGATAGTGAAGAATTTTTTAAAAATTAAATATTTTTGTTCTTTGTATTGAATTGAAATAAATAATATTTTTAAAAGCAAATACGGAACGATTTTTCTTTTTAAAAAAATTACTAACTTAAGAGAGCAGAACTTTTTTCCGTCAGGAAACGAAAAATTACTTTTTCTTAAATAATCCAATGTATGAACAAAAATAGATTGTATCAGTATAAAATTAGAAAATAAATTCTGTTTCGTGTTCTTGCAAGTTTTTATTTATGATGCAATATTTAAAATAATGGAAAAGTTATTCCTCTTCTGAATACCCTGTACCCTCACTATTTATGATTTTTAACCAATCACTTGAGTCTTTGGTACTCTTTCCAAAAAACTTACTACCAATAACATGGCATTGCGCTTTGATGTCATTGAACACGTCCTCACGCCAGAATTGGCTACAAATCGCCAATGTTTTCGACTTTAAAATAACAGCTGTGAGTATATCCGGAGCATAAACATGTTTCAGGATAATTTTAAAAATGTAGTACTTTCTTTCTTTGCAAATAGGAGAGTTGATTACAGTCATTTATAGACCTATTTAAAATGTTTGGAAGAAATCATAAATTATATTACTTATTGATTTAAAATTTTTTTATGAAAATTTGTAATTTCTAAATTGTTACTGAAAATGAATTTTTTTTTCTTTCTGTTTCAGAAACCAGAAATTATGAACAAAATTAAATTACCAAAATCCTACAATATTTTATAGCAATACGCTTAAAATAATCTTTCAGGAAAATTCTATTCTAAGGCTTAGTTTTTTTTTTTTAAGTTTATTTGTGTGATAAAAAAGAAAGGGGGAAAAAAAGTTATATTCAGAGAAGTTAATATATCTGATTAATTAAAATATTTCTCTTAAAATGGCTTTGAATGTTTTAAAATATCAGTATTATTACCTTTTTTGTTTTAAATAATTTTATTACAACTAATGAACTTTCTTATTCCTTATGAATTTTTTTAAATGAAACTTTGCCTAAGATCATAAATTATAAAATCATTTGTTCAATAAGGGAATATAAACAAAAACAAAAAAAAGTTATCCAAAACTTTTTTTTTCAAAAATACATTTTTTATATTCTTCGAATAATAATATCTTGATATATTTATGTAGATAAAAAATTTTAGACTTGTGTTTGCGATGTTTTTTTAAAGCGGTGTTTGTTATAATTATAATTATAGTAGATAATATAATTATGTAAGTATATGCATTAAAAATTATTAGTATAATTTCATGCATCAAAACATATAATCAAGGGAATATAAACGTACAAAACAGCCAAGTGTGTGAAATAATTTTCAAGAGAAAAAAAATTCCATAAACATTTTAATATTTTTAATAACAAAATTTTTTAAACACGACTTCAGTCATTTGATGCCTTTTGCGATATCAATCAATCCTGAATTTTTAATAATTCCTTACTTTGATTAAAAATTAATATTTTTCCAAATATTTTTTGTGATTCAAATTTTGTCCGAAAGTTACAAAACTTTGGTTGTTTTTTCCCCCAGAAAAATACCACTGAAAAATTCCAGGTTTTCTTTCTGTTCTGATGATTTATTTAAAAAAAAAAAAAAACCCGAGTCAATTTTTTTTTACAAAAATATGAACAGAATTTTTAGGAAAATATTACTTTGAATTTTAAAACTTACAACAAAAAAAAAAAACAAAAAAAAAAAAATTAAATGCCTGTGAAAAAGGACGAAAAATTGTAATAACCCAAAAGGAAAATATTTGAACAAATATATTTGAAATTTTTAAAGAATTTTTAAATATGATATAATCACAGCTTAAAAATTACTCAGATTAAATTTCAGAAAAATCAAAAGATTTTATATTTTTAAGCCTTGAGGCTCGTTAAACAAAATTAAATTTTTAAAAACCTTTTTTGAAGTTATTATTTTGTTTGTTATCAGTGTTTATTGTTTTAAAATAACAATTTCATTAATAATTTAAGAAATAACTTTAAAAAACCCTCAAGTCATAAGATTGTCAATTTTCTCTCATAACGAAAGTAAGCTATTGCGAAAAACGAAAAAACTACTTCCTGGCAAAAGCTTCGAGGGAGACATTATTCCATGACAAAAACATTCACTATCTCATCCGCATCACTTTTTTCGAACAATTTGGCGATTTTTTCCCCATCCTTTGGCGCTCGCACATGCAACTGGTTCTTTATTCGACGGGAAACCGAAAGAAACCACGTTGCGGCAAAAAAACTGATACCAACAACCCTACTCTTCTCCGGACGAAAACGGAAGCAGACAACCTGAGTTCATCAGTCACGATTTCGATATCTGGGGGAAAGGTGATACGGAGTTGGGGGAGCTGATTGAAATCTCACGAAATCCAGTAGCATCGCCATGGATTCCTCCATTCTGTGGTGCGGTGAGATGGTTTCATCTGTTTCTCAAGAAGATCCGGTGTTAAATGGGGATCCCAGAGTTCTACAGCAATTGATTAAAGTTGAGCGAATGAATGGAAAGAATTTCAGGCATATCAACACGCGGTGTTATTTCAAAGAAGCTCAAGAAGAGGTTCAACCTTATATGAGAAGGACGCTCACCAAGTGGATGATGGAGGTAAACAAACGTCATTCTTACGATTCCATTTTCTGCTTTTAAAAATGGTTTAAATTTTTAAAATATAAGTCTGTTTTGTTTTGTAATTGATCTGTTTGGATTTATATGTTTATTAAATTTCAGAATGTGAAATAATTTTATTTTATGCAACTTTTAACTGTAATTTTAAGCAATTAAAAACTTTATTAATTATTTTAGATATTTATCTCTTTTAATGGGTAACAAAAAAAAAATGTTTGAAATTTAATTTTGGAACATGATATTTTTATCAATGTTTTGAGTTGAATTATCGTTTGACAATTTTAGCTACTGCTCAAAGAATGACTTACGTATTGATTAATTATTCGCGAATTATTAAGGAGTATTTATCCTCCATTCTTTTGAACAAAAAAAGGAGTCTAAATTGTTTTAAATTTTCCTTAAAGATGTTACTACAAAAATTTTCAAAAGTGTGTTTCAAATTGTATCATGGCTTACAGGTTCTTATATCTCTTTCATTTCTTGTTAGCATTTGTCTTTATGCACAATTTTATTTATAAAATACTTAATGCAATTAATAGTTAGTTGTTCTAATCAAAATACAAAAAAAAAAACTTTTTTTATTAAAATTCTTTTAAGTTTGGGAGTAATACATTAAATAAGACATGAATCGGTTGCGTTTCAATTAACAACAATAAGCCTCTTCAATTTCATATACGTATTTTTAAATGTAATGAAACATTTCCCTTATTTACATTTCAGTTTTGATATTGGATTTGTGTAAATTTTAAAAAAAAACAATTTAAAACTAAAACATATTTTTGTCTCATTTCAAAATTAAAATGACTTATTTTATGTGGTGTTTCTAGTGATTCATTACTACAGATAAATGTGATAATAAATATTTAGTAGTTATGTTTTATGGAGAGGGAAAAAAATCTGTTTTTGATTTTTTTTCGTGTGTTTACTCATTTCTCCCATTCAAACGACAACATTTAAAAGTTGTTTTTTCATGCAAACGATACGTTTTATAATTAAAATATATTTATAAATCGATTCATTTTTAATCAGACGACTTTTTTTTAAAAAAAAATATTCAAAGATTTTTATTTTAATTTTAATTGGAACAGGTGAAGTTTATGTTTCAAAGTTTGGGTGAAACACAATGGGTTTCTTGTTTTTGTTGTTAGAGAACTGGTTACAAACACCTGTTTCAAACTTTGTGCTATCGAAACGGACAACATGATGTTAAAATGATTCAAATGTTTGAAATCGTTTGTATCATTTTGTTTTTGAATTTAATATGGGTTATCGACTTTTCGTTTCGGCTTTATGTTTAGTGTATTTTAGCAATTCGTATTTTCTTAAAGATGATAAAAACTACAAAATTCTTTTTAACAATTTTTGGTATTTTAAGTATTTTTCGTTTGGTTTAAGTTTAAGAATAATTAAGAACACTATTATGATGTGTTTGAATATTTAACCAAATAGATCTTTAAGTAAACTTATTTAAAACATTAATAACTTTATTTTGATTTTAAAAACTATTAAAAATCTAGTTAGCTTTAAATACACGAAGTATTTATATTTTTTAAAGCTTTTTTGCATCCACTTCCTTAAAAGTCATGAAAATAGCATTGTAAAGAGAATTTGACAAATAACATCACGAATTAGAAAGTGAGAGTAATTATAATTTTTATTACTAAAAAATTATAATGTAAGAAATATATCTTAGTGATAAGTAACACAATTCTTCTCAAATAATGTTCGAATTTCTACACACACACAAAAAAAAGGAACCATAATTTTCAAAACAGCAAACTTTTTTGGACAGGATTCGATGTGCTGAATCATGTTGAGATCTGCTTGGGAGGTGGTTTTAGGAGGGAGGTGGCCCTCTCTCTTCATCTTTTCTCCTAGTCGTTTGACTGCAAACGAACAAGCATCCAGGAAGTGTACATCACTTTTTGTTTATACTTTTTTCTTTAATCCATTATTGTGAGGGATTTTTTTGTTAGTCTTTGACTTTCCGTCCCGGAAATATAAAAATTTCTTTTTGAGGCAGAGATATTGCAAGACCCTTCCCCTTTTTTTCTAAGGTTCACATTAAAAATATTTTTCAACTGTTTTCATCTCTCACCTCATCGAAGTATAACTCTTTTTTTAGTGATCTAAAATCTTTCAAGATACGGGACGTAATCAAAAATAAGGAAACAAATATTTTGAAACTAAAATTTTACAAATTGAAAATATTTTTTAAAAAAGAATTAAACTAAGGTGCAATATTCCGGATTAAAATTTTGCCATTAATATTAATTTCCTTTTCTAAGCGAATTTATTTTTTGAAAAATTGATTGTTTTTTAAATTTTAGTTGTTATATTTATGACTGTTAAAAATCGAATAATAGCGTCCGTTACAAATTGAATTAGAGGAATTATATATAAATATATTTTGTGTAAGGCATTTACATTATCAAATGACTGGAAAAGGGGCAATTCTGAATCTTTAATTTAACAATAAGGTTTTTTAAAAGCATAAAGTCTTAAAATAAATTGTAGATGTAGCAAAAGTTGAATTTGGGGGGGGGGGATTATGAAGATTTTTAGTTGGAATAGTTTGAGTTAGAACAATTTGTGATTGAACACGAATTTTGAAGCAAAAGAAATGGAATTTCATTTCATTCTAAAGAGGTGGAAACTTATTAATTTCTGTGTAAAATGTAATTTTTTTTAGTTAGTGAAGTATAAAAAAATTCTTCATTGCATGAAAATTTCCCCCAAATTATCATTTTTTAACTACAAGTTTATTTATACATAATATGCGATTAGAAACCATTTATAACTTCTTTCTTTTTTTTAAATACTTATTTTGCAAACTTAAGTATTAATGTAATTCCTATAGAGATAAAAAATAAAAAAAATAATAGTTTCTTTAAATTTATATTTTTTTCCAATTATTGAAACTGTTTTTATGTTTATTTTTATAATCCATACACACACACCACACAGTACACGTTTTTTTCTCTCACACACCTTTAAGATATATTTTCAAATAATAGGATATTTGAAATATATGAAAAAGGGAAATTTAGTTCCGGAAAAACCTTTGTTATTTTCTCCCCTTTACATTGAAATCGATGCACTAGATGAGAGATTCCCAACAAGGTTTCAGATGATGCCTTGGGTGATCTATGTAGGTTTAGAAAAGGTGTATAGTTTTTTAGAAGTCTATTAAAACTGTCATTTTCCTCCGTTTAAAATTTTTATTTAATTTATAAGGATTGTAATTGCTAAATAAAAGTATTAGATTTCATATGTATAAATATGATATAGATTTGTTTCAGGGGTGTGATCCGCGCACCTAAAACTGAAGGTAATAGTGTAAAAAAATAAAACATAAGTTCTTGTAAAACACTTTTTCCGATCTTCTGTGTGTTTATATTCTTATATAGTTTAAACGGAACATTTCTTCAATAATTAATATTATGATTATTTTGTATTCTCTTTGTTATAGAGAAAAATGAAGGGGGGGGGGTCTTCTTTTAAAAGGGGTCGATGTTGGGAACTCCTGCACTAAATCAATGATGGGCAAACGTTTTTAAGAAAGGACAGGCGAAAAAACACGGCAAATTCTAATTTTACAATAAAAATACTAAAAAAACGTATGTTTCAAAAATTCTTTCATATTAATGCGATGGATGAAACTATGACTGGCATTTTTCGACCAACCTCCAATTTTTTAAAATGATCATTTCCCCTTTCTAAAACTTAAATGTAAAACAAATAAATTTTACAATTTTATGTATATTTATTAGAACAGTTTGCATTTTTTCTGTATAATAACAGTCTATAAATAAATTTTTCTATTTAAATTCTTTGAATTATATTTTGCATATGCAAAGAATATTCTAATTTCCATGGACATTTTCACGAATGCAAAAAATGGCCCTTAAATGAATTTTTTAAAACTGTGAAATATTTTTATACTATTGTTGCCACTAGGTGAGCCTCATCTGGTTCGCTAGCGTTAGTTTTTCCATCATTGCACTCGACTTTAATTTAACTAAATTTGAGAAGGAAATTGAAAATTCCATAGATTAGCATTACGCACGCGAATCCAAAATTGCCAGTTGATGAGGATTGTGTTTTATCAAATTTTGCAACGATTAACACAGTTTTACATAAAAAGGTCTTTGCTGTTTCATCAAATGTTTTGCTTCTCCTTCACAGGTTTGTGAAGAACAAGGGACAGAAGAAATCATTTTTCCTCTTGCTGTCTCTTATGTGGACAGATTTCTTTCCTGCGTTCGGATACGAAAGACTCAATTGCAACTTCTGGGAGCTGTTTGTCTTCTAATTGCATCTAAACTCCGTCAGTGCAGGTCTCTGACAGTGGATGCTCTTATATACTACACAGATTATTCAGTCACTACAAGAGATATTACGGTAAGTTAAGCCATTTATTTTAGATTTTATCTGTCATTTTTCTAAAAATATTCAGATTTTTATCAGGACTTTATTAATTCTTTTTCTTGGTATTGTAAGTGATTTAGTTTTTCTTCCCCTTTTTTTTATTACAGACATGGGAATTATTAGTGTTAAGTAGCTTGAAATGGGATATGGCATCTGTGATCGCTAGTGATTTTATTGACCCTTTGTTATCTAGACTGAATGTTGAACGAGAAGATGTAATTAGGAGGCATACACATACGTTCATCGCATTATGTGCAACAGGTAAATAGTTATTTACTTATAATTCTAAATAGAGATTCTGCTATTAACTTTTTTAAATAAATGTTTCGTTTCTGTGTGAATAAATTTCATGTTATTAAAAATATAACAATCCAATTGGTAAATAAAAAGAAAATTTATTCAGTTAAAACTGTTGTGTACGAATTTTACTCAATGGTTTGAAAACTAACAAAAAAAAAAAAAAAAAAAATATCATTAAAAAATTATTTTGGATTTGAAAAATTCCAATTTCACAAAAATTAATTGCATGAAATAAATAAGGACAATGACTTGAAAAAAGTACAGTTAGTTTTTCGAATTCTCTTTATAAGAATTCTATCTTCGGTTTTCAATAAAATAGTACTTTTTTGACATAGTAAAAGGAAAACGAGTTTTTTATAAGTTAATATCCATTGTATAAAATGTACTATTTTATTGAATATCGAATAAAAAGTTGTGCAAACCTAAATTTTACTGTTAATTCGGTATTTCATCAATTATATTATCGAAAGAATATATCGACATAAATATTAGATTTCTCTTTCTTTTTCTTCTCTCGTAAAAAATGACTGTAAATAGATGTTTATTTCGTCTTGAAGTCTATTTTTTTACAAAGTTTCGCAGTATAATAAAAAAATTAATTAAAAATAATTGAAATGTCAATGCCGTAATACGAGCAATTGCTCATATATAAATAAAATAATTAACACTATTTTTACTTTTAAATGAATACATTTGAAAAAATACCACAGATTTAAATGTATTAAAAAACCCGAAAATTTTTTATATTTGATTTATAAAACATCTAAATCTGGAGTGTAGTTTAATTTACTTTTTTATTAGGGGGAAAAAAACCTTTTTCATAATAATATGTTAAGAAATTCAATTATTTGCATGCAAAAGATTTATATAAGAATACTTTAAGAGAAAATTGCATAATAGCAGTCAACATAATTCTTATTTGTTCATTTCACAAGAATTTTATTCATATTCGTCTTCCTGCAAAATTCTTATCAGGTTTAGGTTAAAAACAATTCTGAAAAAAGGACTAATTTATTTTTTGAAGAAATTTTAGAAACGAAATTTGGGAGAGAGAGAAAATATATTCAATATTTTAATTTCAACGAATTCTATAGCTACATCTAAGCATAAATGAAAAATTTTATCCTTCTTTTTAAGTAACCTGTTTTAAATGGTTTTTTAAATTAAAAATGTAATGCATTTTTTTATTATAAAAATAATAATTGTAAAATCGTCTGTATGAAAATTTTGTGGTTTTTCAGATTTAATATTCGGACTGATGTTTTTAAATCCTTTTCCTACTTCATTTGATTCTTTTTCTCAGTATAATGTTAACACCCACCCGGACTTAATCTCCTATATCTCCGTTAAGTACTCCTACTTCGACTCCTGATGTTTATTAACCAAGCGGGAGAATAAATACGTCCGATATTATTTCGGCTGATCGCAGCTGCGGTCCATTTAAAGTTCAACTCGACTCGCAGCGTGCGGTATTGTATGCATGGGCATCTGCGAGTAAAAAGTGTGTTGTCATTTCTCTACCCGTGGTCGCTATCACCTGGTCTGTCTTTCAGAGCACCCCGTTGATCCAACAATACCGTACGCGTGCCGCTGGTTGCGTGCGACAATGAACACACCAGGTACTATGTGTATCGTATTTCAGGGTCGAGTAAATTACGGCAATGAAAAGACGAAGACTTTACTGACAATCAGTTTGCTTTAAATTGTTTCGATTCGAAGATTTAATAATGAGCGTGTTGTCTTGTAATAATGTATAGGTGAAGTCTAATATATTTCAAAGATGAATTTAGGGGGAAATATATGCATTTTAAAGCAAGGGAAAAAATGGGGGGGGGGGGGTTATAATTGGCAGGAGTTATATCACTGATGTATCTATGTTTTTCCAGAAAAAATTTAGATGCTGCTGGGTTTAATAAGTAAATATTTATTAAAAAAATATAATTACTCTTGATTTCTTTTCATGTTGAATGTTTTTTTTCCTTCGATGTAGAAAAATCTTTTAAATTTAATATATATATAAAATTAAGTGAAGAAAATATTTTTTTTGACAATTAAAGTCACACTTAATTGTAAGTAATATTAACCGGAAAGAATAATAAATTTGCTAGCAAATGTTTTGTAAATTATTCCTTGTTTCGTACTTTAAAATTTAGACTTCTATAATAATTATTCATTATTTGCTTCAAAATGTATGATGTTGCTTTATTATAATATGGTCATTAAATTAATGCAAAGTAGAGAAGTTTAATATTTCGAATTTGTTGAATTTAATCAAAACAACTGACATGATTGCCACTTACATTTGAAAGAAAAAAAATCAGAAATGTTTAAAAGTCCAAAATATTTACTTTAAATAAACGTTCAATAAATTTATAGAGCAAAAAATAATGAACAATCGAGCCATTTCCAATTTTAATTTAAGTTTAGAATAATTAATTGTTTGAAATAATTTATTTGCCAGGAATAATTTCATGAATCTTTTTTTTTTTTAATTCAACAACTTTAAGTTGATTAACATACTCATTACACCTTCCCTTCTTTCGTTACTCTTTAAACAGTCAATTTTTTATAAATTATTATTGAATATGTTTCTTCTCTCTCTACTAGCTTTGTCCTTTATTTTAAAACAAAACTGATGAGATATGAAACTTGACTTATATATTTCCTGTAAGAAAGAAACTATTGTAATTAAAAAAATTTTAGGTAGTTTTTATCTAAAATTGGATTAAAAAATTGTAACTGAAAGTCCCGATATTCCGAGAATAAAAGTAACAAAACTTCGGAAACGCGTAATAAGAATCTCAAAAAGAAACTTCCTCCAAAAAAATGAAAGGTTTAGCAATGACCCTCTGTGTGTGTGTGACCTCTACATTGAATAATGAAAACCGTTAAGCGAACAACGCCAGAGCCTCTCAAGGTCCTTAGCTAATTGGCACCACAAACGACCATGAACCTCGCAAGGGACGGAAGACACCGCAAAGCATCTGTTTATTAGGACCCAAAAGACATCAGACCAAAAGATATGTAGTCCTCTAGGACCCACCTACCACTTCCACTTTTGCTTTGAATGTCCAATTAAAACATCTTCGTTAAATTCGCCAATTTTCCCAAACGGAGATGAGTCGGACCATGCAATCTCACCTGTTTCGGGTCTATCCTCTAGATCCAGTAGCTTTTGCCACTTCTTTCTCACCTGCTTGCAATTCTTTCTTTAATTTCCGTTACACGCGAGATAAAGAACACAGTAGACGCGGATGAACACAAAAGAGATATACACCTGCGTTTGAGTAATTGAGCTTAATTGGGATGTTTAGTGTGTCAACAGAGATCGGTAACTTTTGACACTTAAGTTAGTCAAAGTTTGGGTGCCTTTCTAAGGAGTTTTGATTTTTTTAACGAATAAATAGTACTTCCGTTGCATAGTTGATAATTGGACATGAATGAATGTTTTCTCGTCTGAATTTGTTTTTATTAAAACTATAAGTGTGTGTTCACTGGGCTACCCTTGATTTTTCCAAGTCCAAATAAGTAAATAAATATGTAATGTGTTGAAGTTTGAGATTCATATCACAGTTTAGATAAAAATTATCTTTCAAATGTAAATATTGCACACATAATTTGTTACACAACAGGAAATGAGATACAATTCTAGGTCACTAGGCAATAATTTTTTATGTACCATCATAGCAATACTGCCATAGTTAGTCTCATGTTGAAAAAAAAATTACAAGCGTGAAGTTGTTCTTTGTTCATTTGAATGCTTTAATATTCGCTTCATATTATATATATATGTATATATTTAGTGCTTATATAATTATTACTCAAATATGTGTTGCAATCTCGTGCTTTTCTATTTACAGATATTTAATTTTTAAATATAATTAAAGAATTTAAATTGTGATCACTAATGGAGAGGTCTGTTGTCAATATGTGATTTTCTGTCTCCCAATAAAATCTTTCATACTTGGTTACTTAATATATTTGGGTAGATTTTAGTCAGACAAGCAGTTCTTAAAATTGGCTTGATTTAGGGAAAGAATGTAGTGCAAATAAAATCTTAATGCTTCATTCTATGAGAATTATTGACATAAATTTATTCGCAAAAGTAGTAATGTCAATAATTAATGCGATCGTTTTATAATTAGCCTTAGATTCGATAAGAAAAATACAAAGTAAATTTTTGTTAATGTTTATTTAATATATTGTTGGATATTTATATTTTAGTTTTGAATAATAATAGTAATAATGGAAACAAGAAAGAATATTGTTTTTCGTACATTGGTTTTGTAAGTGTACATTTTCGTAGCAATGCAGTCGAATATGTTGTGAACGATTAAATTAGTAATATTCTTTTATAATGGTACGCCGGGTTTTTCATTTTTTCTTGAACTTTATTTTACTAGGGATGGGGCCCTGTCCACCTTGGACAGGGGCTCCTGCTTTTTTATTATGGCCCTGTCCACCTGACGGCGGACCAACCCCCATTGTACTAATTATACAATTGTTCATACTGATTGTTAAAATTCTGAAACTGTAATTTATATAACTGTATTTTATGTCGTTCTATTTTTTAAAAAAAATATATTGTAAGTAGGAGAAAAAAAATTTCAATTTGTGACCATAATATTGAACAGGACTTATTACCCTTTTATTATTGTTTTCGTGTGTTGTGTGTGAGATTAATTAATTAATTTATTACATTATCACGAAAAACTTTTTAATATAGAGATATCATTTCTTTATATATGATGTTTTTCTCATTCACTGAGGAGAATTTAAAGATCTTTTGAATTTCAATTTCTTTCTAAAATCATTATTTTTGTACATTAATTGAATCAATATATTTTTTTTAAAAATCAGACACTAAACAAAAATTTTTTTAATTTTTTTTATTGTTTTTTTAAATTTGTTCTCACAATTTTAAAATTCTCTTAAGTTTTGAAATTGCTTAGATATTGCTCGTTACGATCTTTTAATACTTGAAAAAAATTGTATACAAACTTACTAGTGATTATTTCGAAGCAATTAGCTTTCGACCATATTAAAAGTGATCTGTTTGTTATACCTAGAAAATACTAAGGAATATCTGTAAAGTGAAAGCATATTTTTATTTTATGTTGATTTTGACATAATATCCTGAATTTGTCTAATAAATAATGCTGATTTTTACTAACTGCGCAAAGAAACAGATTAGTTTCTTCTTCACTCCTTTTTGGAACTATCTGGGGATTTTCGGATCACTAAAAAGCTTGGAGTTGCTTCAATACTTTCGTTAAACATCATGAAGTTACCTTAACGGGGAAAACTAATTATAGACGAAGTCAGAAAGGTGGGACATTATTCATCTCGCATCACCTTTCCCCCAAACAGATGAAAAAACGCAGCTGACAAGAATGGTTGAGAAGGGGGCCCGTTTTAGGGGTCTACCGCAAGGAGCCCATCTTCGGGGTAAAAACAAACATGCTCTTCGAATTCGTGCGACGTCCTGGTGCTCGCTTTCTCCCGTTGCGCAAGTTTCGCTTTTTTTTTTCCATAAGAGAATTCAATCATATGTTCTGGGTCGCGTGCTCGACTCGTGGTCCCTTTTGTTCCGCCAGTGACCAGAAAGGGCCCCCCAGGCGGCAGATGTTACCTGGGGATGGAAAAATTGTTCCACACCTGGACTGTATATAAATGTCTCGGTTGAAGGACGCGAGTCAATGAGGTGGGAGACGTATCGTTATTTGTATTGTCCCCGGGAAAACTTTGGGGTCATTAAATAGGTCTCATCAAGAGAACCACCCTCTGTCGACCAGGTGATAGAGGAAGGTGAAGGCCTGGGACACAGCCAAGTGGAGATATCAGTCGAATTTTAATATCGGCCGGGTCTTTTACACTCGCTTGTCAGAAATGCATGTCATTGTGTGCTACAAATTGTCACTGGGTTGTTGCTGTAATTATGAATTGAATAAGTAATACCGTTCAGATCTTTCAAATAAATTTTTTAAAGCAAAGTAAAATTCTTTGAATGATTGCAATATTGAAAGTATGTATTTTCTACATACAAAATTAGTTTCTGTTATATAAAATGTTAAAGAACATTTCTTCTTCAATGATGCAACAGTCCCAGATGAGCCTTTGCTTTCTGAAGAATTTTCCTCCAGACCTCCCTTTTTATGGCTATGGTCTTCCAAACAATCACTCTTTAGGCAGCAAAATCCCTTTCTAAGTAGTCAACCCACCTGAGGTTGGATCGACCCCTAGCTTTTGTTCCAATGGACTTAACAAAAAGATTTTCTGAGTCGAACGTTCTTTGTTCATTCTAATAACGTGACCAGACCATTTAATTCTTGGATTTTTATATATTAGACTACGTCTGGTTTTCTGAAGTGAGTAGAGTTCTAAATTTGAGCGTTTCACCAAAAATAGCTCTTAGGATCCGACGTTCAAAGACACTAAGAATATTTTCTCTCATCATTTTGTGTCGTGCAAATAAAGAGCATATACGTTTGGATAATCACATGGCGATTGTTTTACATACAATTAAGTTCAGTTCAGTAGAAGTCTTAGTGCACACATTTAAGAAAATAACAGTGATAAAAGTGTATTCATATGGTATTTTG
>BMAO01003126.1:0-40522 GCA_019973975.1 Trichonephila clavata | reverse complement strand
TTGCTTAATTTGATCGGAATAGCGTAAACACACAACCTCTTTCTTTGATATATTTAGTATAGATTATGACATTAGTTTACAAACTTACATATAGTAGAAATCTTAAATATAAAAATAAAAGTCTAATTTTGACGAAACTACAATAAACAGCTCAGAACAAAAAGAAAATCTCATACGTTAATAAAAATTCGTATTAGCCTTAGTGTTCTTACGTATTAGCATCACCGCAGCCAAACTGGCACTAAGAAAATCACACTATATCCCAACAAAATCTGACTGATTTTTTTTTCACATAAAAACACAAACACAGAATCTTTGTTGTTTTGATATCAAGGAGCAATTAGCATGGCGCCAATTTGGCTGTGATGACACTTATATGTAAGTATCATAAATTCTAATTTAAATCACAATATTGGCAATCTAATAATCCCAATTAGTTTGAATGGAGTGTCATTTTCTATGGTACTTACATATTATCGCAACCTATTGGCGACATTACATGAAATGAAGCATATGGTCGCCAATTCGGTGAGTTATTAATTAAGTTGGCAATTTTTGCAATAATACGCAAGTACCAAAAAAGGTTATTGCTTTTTACCTTTATCGGCTAATTCCATATTTCATCGATGTTGCAAAATAGTACCAGAATGTAGCTTATTACAAAAAGAAAAGGTACTTATATATTATTGCAACAATCGCCAATTTGCAATAACATGTGAGTATGTGCGAGACACTAAAATAGAAAATATAGCATTAATTTAAATTAAAAGGTTATCAAAAACAAAAGGAAATTAAGCCTTAATTTTGCCAGAAAATCTTAAAATATAAAAAATTTAAACATTAATAAAATAAACGTAAATATACACTGGTGTGCAAAAATTAAGGACGAAGTCGAAAAATTAGCATATCAGCTGAACGAAGAGCCAGAGCGGACAGAAAGACCAATCAGGAGATTAAGTGAGGTGATGTACGGTAGCACATGCGCAGATATGCAGGTAGACGTAATGGGGGAGTGTCTGAGTAGTAAAGCATGTTGTCGGTGTAAGATTAGTATTTCTGGCAAAGAGATTGCACACCGTATAGCAGTTAAAATCACACCGAGTTGCTGCCTCAGCGAGAAATGGCGAATAATCAATATGTTAGACGACATCTGGATGCTTTTACCCGAGGTCGAATCATTGGGAAGTTGGAGGAAGGTCGCAGTGTGACAAGTGTGGCTGCACAGTTCGGAATTGCTTACAGCATCGTTTGACGACTTTGGAGATAATTTCAAACTACAGGAACAGCTATCCGGGGGTTCAGTAGTGGTCGTCCACGAGGAACCACACTTGCAGATGACCGGTATATTGCCTTACAGGCCAGAAGAAACAGGCGGCAGACAGCGGGAGAAATCACTAGACACACGACACAGGCGACTGGACGACCGATATCGCGTTTTACCGTGGCCAGAAGACTGCACGGTGGTGGTCTGTTTGCACGACGCCCTGTACGGTTTGTACCTCTAACGCCTGCCCATTGGAGAAGGCGTTCTCTGTGGTGCCGGGAGTACCGGAATTGGAGAGACAATGAATGGGGACGAGAGATCTTTACAGATGAGAGCAGATTCAGTCTGAGTAGCGATTCTCATCGCATACTCATCTGGAGAGAGCGGGGAAGCCGCAATCATCCCTCGAACATCATTGAAAGGGACAGGTATGGAGGTGGCGGTGTTCTCGTTTGGGGAGGCATCATGCTTGGTAGTCGTACAGACCTTCACATCTTCGACGCAGGTTTAGTCAACGGGACCCGTTATTATAACGAGATTCTTCTTCCATATGTGCGTCTTTTTAGAGGCGCTATGGGTCCGCAGTTCCTTTTCATGGACGACAATGCACCATGTCATCGCACAGTAGCTGCCGAACAGCTCTTAGAGAGTGAGGATATTGAACGTATGGATTGGCCGGCACGATCTCCGGATCTCAATCCCATCGAGCATGTATGGGATTTTCTAGGCAGACGCTTGGCAGCTCGTACCTTACCACCAGTAACGATTCCGGAGCTTCGATTGGCGCTGCAAGATGAATGGGCAGCAATGCCTCAACAACTCATTGACACCCTCATTCTCAGCATGGGCAGACGCTGTGAAACCTGCCTAGCAGTCAGGAGAGATCATATCCCCTACTAAAGACCGGATATTTCTTGCTGGACACCCATCACAGGGATGTTTCGGCCTTCAGTCGCATTGCGCTCCATGCTACTTTTTCAATAAAGCTTCTTTTTATTCCTCTGATTTCTCTTTTAGTAAGTGTTGCTTACATTATTCATGTCCTTACGTATTGGGGATCTTACGGTATTAAATGTGTTGATTTGGAATGCTTTTGTACAAAGTTATATTGAAAAAACCGTCTCGTCCTTAATTTTTGCACACCAGTGTATATAAAATAACCTAGCATAGTAGAAATGACATTAATTCAAACCGAAAAGCAACCTTAAATACATAAGCACAGGTCTGATTTTGATGGGAAGTAGACAAGACGTACCGCTAAAGTGTACTAATATTCACACACAGGCGATGATTTAGTTAACATCTTTTCTTACTTTGGGGCCGACTACCTTCTGTTGTCGTGATATGAACATGAAATGAATTGTAGCCCAAGCACAACCATAGACTGATAATACCACCAACATTCAGGTTAGCAAGAATAAGAAGAAGCAAATGTGCAAACCCAAGGTCCTTGCAACTGTTTTGTACCATAATATGAACAAATGTTTTTGCATTATTGACTCTAAGAATAACATAAAATTAATAAACAACATGGGGAAGCAAATTGTAATCAAGTTAAGTTTATCCACCGTATTAAATTCATGTATCTGTGTATAATTTTTTCTTATCATACACAACTTTTGTGATTTGTAATAATGCACGCTGACTGTGCAATGGAAAAAGTACCCATCTTACAATGCCTAAGGTTATTAAAGCTACTATTTTTATTGTTGTGGCCACTTTTAAAGATGTTTACTTCCCATAAAAAAGTTGTATTTCATTTTATGCTCCTGATTAATCTTAGCTGTACTATAAGCCTGATTACATCTTTAAATCTTTTTGCTGTATCTGAAAAATTTTTTGCTTCGCCATGTTGTTAATTAATTTTGTTATTCTTAGAGTCAATAATGCAAAAACATTTGTTCATATTATGGTACAAAACAGTTGCAAGGACCTTGGGTTTGCACATTTGCTTCTCCTTATTCTTGCTAACCTGAATGTTGGTGGTATTATCAGTCTATGGTTGTGCTTGGGTTACAAATTTTTTTTCAGATACAGCAAAAAGGTTTGAAGAGTGTAATCAAGCTTTTTTGATAATCATAGTACATCTAAGATAAATCAGGAGCATGAAATGAAATAGAACATTTTATGGGAAGTAAATATTTTTAAAAGTGGTTATAACAATAAAAATAGTAGCTTTAGGCCTTGCAAGATGGGTAGTTGCAACATGCATTATTACAAACCACAAAAGGAAATAAGAAATAATTTGAACAAAAATTATACACAGTTATACAAATTCAATACGGTGGATAAACTTAACTTGATTACAATCCATCTGAGATTCATATCATGGCACAGGTTTTCGGCGCCAAAGTTAAACTTAGAACCAAATGACATCGCCTGAATATTAGTAATTAGTACACTTTAATGGTACATATTACCCCATTCCATCAGCATAGAATGATTATTTAGTCTGAAAAAGTTGTATAAAAAACATCCTTTTTTTTTTAAAGAAACGAAAAA
Source organism: Trichonephila clavata (assembly GCA_019973975.1). NCBI lineage: Eukaryota > Metazoa > Arthropoda > Arachnida > Araneae > Nephilidae > Trichonephila > Trichonephila clavata. Next base: position 36,756 of record BMAO01003126.1, on the reverse strand, counting down.
GATATAATACGTTGGAAATCAAATACGAAAATATCTACTGTTATCAAATTAGTGTTGCCAATCGGAAAAATAAAATTTAGAAAAACATTTTTTTAAGACTTTTTTTTCGAAAAGCAAATATAATTCCTCCACAAAGAGTTAAAAAAAATGAATAAATACAACTAAAATAAATATATTTACAGTTAAATGTGCTAAAATCCCCTCCAAAACTGCTCAAAATATTAATTTTCGCAAAGTTAAGACTTGAGATGGCTGATGACGTCATATCTCCATTTAGCTGAAAAATCGCATAAAAATTGAATTAAAAAAAAATCTAAAGCAAATTTCGAAAAAAACTCTTCGAGGTTAATAGCATAACGACCTATAGCTTCTACATGCCAAGTTTCATACTCCTGGGTTGCTTAATTTGGTCGGAATAGGTGAAATACACACACAAACTCTTTCTTTTATAAATTAGTACAGATTAAACATTAATTATATATATATATATATATATATATATATATATATATATAAAATATATATCTGCTAAAAGTACTTCCTTTTCTTTTTTTCCTTTATAATTTTTCTTCTTCATAAGTACTACAGTCGATTTACGTCCAAGGCTGTTTCAGTTAGTATAAACCATCTTGATCTGATTATTGATATTGTTTTCCATCTATTTACTCCGATGTTTCGCAAGTATTTTTCTATTTCGTCTAGCCCATCTTGTAACTGCCTCTTCTTCTCTTGCCTTCAGGTTTCAAAAAGTTATTTGCTTAATTGGGTTGTTGTCAACATACCTGAATATATGGCCAAGCCATCTTAATTGTGAAAAAAAGCCTTAATTGCTTTAATTAAATTTGGTTCTCTGTCCTTTGTAATTCAGAATTGTTAAGTATTCTCGCCAGACCCCATTTTTTTTCAATGCTCCAAAAATTCTTCTAAATATTTTTCTTTCTAATCTCTGTAAGTTTTCCTCATCCAGTATTCTCATTGTTCGGCACTCATTACAGCTATTGGTCTTATAAGTGTTTTGTATTGTTGTACTTTTGTTTCCCTACTTATAAATTTGGATTTAAATTGATTTTTCAAACCATATAGTAACATATTGTAGCTAAGTTAATTCTATTTTTAATTTCGATCGCTATATCATTGTTGGTATTTACAATTGTACCTAAATATTTGAATATAGACACGGTCCTTCTCAAAACATAATTATTTTTTGTCTGAGGTTTCTGATTTAAGTTCCTGTTTGAAGCTGCCATAAACTTTATCGTTTCTTCATTGACAGTCAAGCCCATCTTTTTTGCTGCCCCTTCGAGCTTTGTGTTTGTATGCCAGAGTATCTTATTGCTTTTTCAAGGGCAAGGTTAAATAACTTGCACGAAGATGAATCTCTTGGTTTTAATACTTGTTCAGTATAAAAAAAACATCTGAAAAAGCTCTACCCTTAACTTAATTCTGCATTTCACTTTATTAAGGGTCATTTTGACCAGGTTAACTAATTTCTTGAGTATTCCCAACTCCAGCATTACTTTAAACAGCTTCTCCCTATTAATGCTGCCATAAGCTATCTTCGCCCCGCGGGACTGGGCCCTCTTATTCCGCGGGAGCCCCCTAAAATCGGTGAACAGGTATGTAGCGATGCCATATTCTGTGTTCTTTTTAAGTATCTGTCTAATGTTGTATAATTGATAAGTTATAGATCTACCTTTTTTAGATTCACATTGATATTCTATTAGTTTATTGGAATATTCACCAAGTCGTTCTGCCAAGATGTTAAAGAATACCTTATAGGATGTATTTAACAGGGTAATTCTTCTACATCCTTTATAATTATTTATTAAAAAAATATTCCTGCATTTGCTTATACATTTAAGAATTTAACTGGTTTAAAACAATTGCTTCTGTATTATATTTAATTGTTTTCCTTTAACAAAGTTGATTGAAAATCAGAAAAATATTAAAGCTAGGTTTAAATTGGGAAAACATAAATATATCTGTAAAAATGCCGCCATCAGTGACACTCTTCGAAGATATTTCCAGCAATGTGTATTCATTTGCAGACATGAGTTAGGGGAACAGTCGTGAATTCTCAAGAAAACCCTAAAACCCCCAACAGATGTGAAAAAACGCTCCATATTTGGGGCATTCGTAACGGTTAATAAAAATAATGTTTAAGTGATTTTTTTTTGCAAAAATAACCTAAGTCAATTCCAGTTATTTATTCTAAAATAAAGCACTTAAGATACGGGTACGAAAATTTTTTCACGAAGCTTGTAAGTTTAATTCTCAACATTAAGATACTTTGGTTATGGTTGTTTTGAATCGAGCCAAGGAAATAAAATAGTTTTAAGTAGTTATTAGCTTCTAAAGGAATGGAAAATGTTGCTTTTAGAGGAAAACTTTATTTAAATATGTTTACGTAGATCGGGGATTTTATGCAATCAATCGCAAAGAGCAAGATATGGTCGAGAAACAATTCTTCAAATACGGGATACACAGCAAAATTCGTAGAATATATCTCAGAAGGTCTTCACACCTACAACAGTGCTCAGACACAACTATCAGTTTCTAAAATATAAGTACGTTAAAGATTATTCACAAGCTTTCGCTCGTCCTGCTCAACAGCCGAAGTAATCCCTCATCACTGATTGACTTCTCAACGGTCAAGGCAATACTATTAATCACTAGCTAAAACTATACCGACTCAGTTTCGGTGAGTGTCTCCCCATTTATAGGCCTCACGGATCTTTCGAGAAAAATCTGCTTGCGTTATATAGATCATTGTATTAATAGATTTCTCCTCTAATTTCGAGAAGAATTCGTAGGGTTACGAGCTCACCAAAAAGGATGCCAACTTGGCTCTATCGTCAAGATTTCGCCAAGTTTCCAGTGAATCGCCATTACAATGGGAAGAACGACGTTGTTGAGAATATTACAATTTTAATATAAAATGAATATAACAAAGAATAATATAAACGTTCTACACATCCAGGTACAAAATTATTTACACTATTTTAAGTATTCTTTACAAAAAATTCGTAACAATATTATGAAAGATATCAATTGGAGCAAGACAGTTTTGATTGTGACCGGTACCGTATAAAGAAAGTATAAAGTACAAGTATAAAGAAAAAAGAAAACAGAATGTAACAAAAAGCTGAAACAGAGTTCATTAATCCAACATATTTCTAGCTTCCCAGTAACACTCGGCGAGATACGTCTTGCGTAGAACTGTGGAAGATGTGCGGAGTCTATGACCTCTCCAGAGCTGCACAGAGAGCATATCGGGGAGGGAACAATGAGTCTATACAGATGGTTTCGCAGGCAGTCCTATCCGGTGGCTAGACGGAATTCAGCGACCACTCTACGTTTTGGGCCATTACGCAAATTCAGGATACGATTCCTCCAAGACTTATAGGAAGCATGGTTATAGAGGTCTTCCTGAGCACGCGCGTGGGCTTTGACATACCTATTAATAAGATTTTTAATAGAATGGAAGGACAATGGACGAAACATTTTCTGCATGATAAAAGCACCCTTTTTAGCCTGGAAGTCGTTTTTCTCGTTACCTGGAACTCTACAGTGGGCAGGAACCCACTGGAGGACTAAAGTTTTCTCAAGTGATGCCAAGTTTTTATGATGATGACAACAATCCAATATGCCCTGTGTTATGGGATTATTATTAGAAACGATAGCTAACAAAGTAGCTCTGGAATCGCTGAGGATTACAGTTCTTATCAATTTTTTTTCAAGTGGCACTGCAGCTGGGACAGAGCTGTGCGAATCACAGCAATTTCACCGTCAAAAGCAGTAATTCGGCCCACAGGGACGTAGGAAAAAAATTCGAAGAAAACTGAGGCGCATGTATTAGGGGCAAAAGGGATCCATCGGTAAAGATCCGAAGCCACTCTGGTTCAGGGTAAAGAATATTTAATACTTCGAGAGCGAGGTCTCTCAAAATAGAGAGGTATGTATTACTTTTAGTTACCTTTTGACCCAGGTCAAGATTAATAAGGAATTCAAATTCATTGGATTTTGTGATGAAACAAGTAATTCCGGTTCATGACTTAAGCCAAGCGATTTTTTTAAACGTAAGAACTCTTTATAGATAGCCCTTCTAAGTCTGTATATTTCTAGTTGGGTCTTGATTGACTTCATTCCAGAGTGAATAACATACAGGTACTCTAATGACATTTTCCCAAAGAATTAAGGCCTACATTTTAATTACGGAGGTCTTAAAAGCTTATCACCAGTCAACATAAGCATGGAATCTATCGGGTGGTCTTTATTTCTCCAACAATAATGCGTAAGAACTGATTTTGGCCTTTTCCCAGAGTATCGAGTACATTTTCCCCGGACACAGAAAGTGGTTCACAGCAGTAAATCAAAAGAGGGAGAACGAACATGCGAAAGGTTTGAACAAGGTTTATGCAGTACAGACCCATCTTGCTCCAGCAAGGTGATTAATGGCACTAATTCTCTTCACGGTTGGAAATGTTCTCTACATAGGGCTTCCACATGTTAGTTTACGATCAAACGTCACTCACAGATATTTAAATTTATGGCACAAGGGGATATGGGTACCTTAAAACGTCAGCTGAAGATTCAAAGTTTGATGCATAAGTCAGAAAGTCAAGTAGTATGATTTATTTAATTTCACCTCCATATTATAAGTATCACACCAAGCCTTCAAAGCTTTCAAAGCGCAAATAGTTTACTCTCTATGCTTCTCACTGCATTTTCTTTAGAAACTGTCCAGAAGACCAAATCATCAGCGTATAAGAGGCATTTGACGCCAGGAGTTTCTGTTATATTCGAAATCAAATCATTAATACAGATTAATACAAGCCTGTTTTTAGGATCTTAGGTTTTGACAGTGCGTTATCATACCTGACTCTGCGAGAGCGTTGGCACAGGAAGCCTCGAATCCAATTAAATAGGTTTGCTCTAATACCTAATTTTTACAGCTTCAATAGAAGGCACTCCCACTGTACATTGTCATAAGAGGCAAACTTGAGGTCAACAAAAACTGCTGTCAGAACCTGCTTGTTATCTAGGGGATCCTTGACAAATTGGTTCAGGAGGGCAACATGTTGGTTAGTAGATCTTCAGCTTTTCTTGCTGGGGATCACCTGCTCCCCAGCAAGAAATCCATTAGTTTTTAGGTTAAGTCTGCTCACCATTATTTTCTTTATAGCCTTTCTTGAAATACTTGTAAGCAACATCGGTCTATAGTTACAAAGGATCCCCTGTATGGGTATAATGATAGAGGTTCCACCATTCAGCTGGTACAATACCAGTATTCCAAATTAGATTGAAAAATATCCAAAGGGTTTTTAAATGCTCAAGGGTCAAGATGGGCGAGAAACTCGCGATGGATTCCATCTCCATTAGGTGATTTACCTCAAGGAAGGCTTCTCAGAGCATAGGTTAAATCGTCTCGAGTAATGGGCGCTTCAAAAATTGATTCAATACTTGATTCAAATTCCAACTGCACACACACACACACCACACACCACACCACACACACACACACACACACACACACACACACACACACACACACACACACACATACAGGAGTGTAGTTTTTTTAAATTTTTTTTTTAACTCCGGATGAATGTACTTTTGCGTAAAAATTTTTGCTATTAGCCCCACAGAAATGCTATGCAAAAGCATTCGCTACAGAAAAAAGTCAGAAGAAAGTTTTTTTTTTATCTTCATCTATAAAAGTTTGCTTAGTTGAGCTAACAGGGTCATTTATTAGGTGACATACAAATTTAAACGTTCTCTTACTATCAATTTGGTAATTTATATTTGAAATAAATTCATTAAATGAAGATCGTTTACTGCTAATTGAGGCCTTCTTAAAGCATGCAGATGCTCCAAGCCTGAACATCGCAAGGGTGGGAGGTCTCAACTCCGCCTTTCTTCTAAGCCTGTCCTTTTCACACAGGATCTGCAAAAGCTCCTTGAGCTTCGATTGGGACACTCTGCCAGCGTTCCACTGTAACACTCTTAGAGTATCAATCTAAGGAGGGTGAGACATGCCAAGTTGTAGATCGTTTAGCCACTCTAAAGTCTTTCCAGGTGCACCACGAGGAGGTAGATCTGTAATGATAGTTGGGTTTCCCCAGCCGCCAGTGTACGAGAGTTAGAAGGAAAACTAGCCATAGGTCAAAGCAACACAATTTACATACAAGTCTCAACAACGACACAAATTCAACAACCCAAGTTAAGAAAGGCACCAGTTGATAAATATGGGAGCAATAGCGAAGTAGGCGAGGTATTTGGAGATACAATAATAAAGTGGATCACTTACACTTAGCACGTCCAAGCAATACACCTTTTTTATATTTGAAGATAATTTCTAAAGTAATCTAATCCAAACCGACCGAATCCAATTTATCAACTAATTGACCAAATCATAATATTAATCAAATAATCTACGAATTGCTCTCGTCTAGCTTTATGCTATAGTACGTTGATCTTCATTGTTATCCTTTAACTTCTGACCTCTCTTTCTCGAACCCGAAAGCTAATACTTAAATACACGACATAATTTACATAGCTCACGTCTTCTTCTTCGGCAGGAAGTTTTCAATTAAAAAATATTTAAAGAAAGTATTTTCCCAAGAGGATTATTAGGAGAAACGCGGAGAGACTCGTTATAGATCTACTGCACACTCCCCAAGCATGATAAGTATAGATCCATACAACAGCTTCACCACCTCCAATCTCCTGTCCCTTCAGACAATGTGGTAAGAGTTATTGCACGTTCATCGCTCCCTCCAGATATGTATGCGTCTAGAATCACAAGTCGGCAGAACGCGATTGCTCTAAATTCAAATGGAGTGCTTGGAAGTATAGAGGGTGTTGCAGAAATTTTGACCTTATTTCGTGGTTTTTCTACCTGAGAAAAAGGATCACTAATCACTCGGTTTGGACTAAATTAATGGGAAAATTTAAAGATCGTATAATTAGTTGGACTCTAAAATTGACAGACGACAATATAGCTTATACATTCATCTTAGATTTGTTTGAATTAATGTAAACTGTAGAATAACACAAGTGTATTAATGACAGACTTTTTAATAAGCTGATGAGGATGAAAATATTTTCCACCCTATTAGGACTTAAGAAGCCGCAAGCACTTTTCAACTTGTTGCAATAAATCATATTGCGATTTGGAAGATTAAAGTAACTCACAGTATTTTGTACAACCGATTTGAAGGGACTCAGGCATCATTGACATGTGTTTTTGAAAATCTCAAATTTTTACACTACGTTTAAAAAAATCATCAATGCTATGAATACTTTGAAAGAAATTATTCCTATTGTGACGTTTGATTCAATAATGGTAGCGTGTTTGAAATATAATAATTTAGTTTAATTAAGTCACAGCTATTATTTACATTAATAAAGTTTTCACTATGAGATGATTTTAGAGTCCAAAATAATTTTGTGAGGGAGGGATCTTGTTGATGTCTGTTCCATGCGAAGTTTCGCTGTTCACTCTCTTCTCTCACGGCCCTCTTGTCTCCCCCTGCGGTTGACCGACCTCGACCCCTTTCACGCCCCACATCCGGTGGTGGTGAAATGCTTCCCCTCGGGTCAAAGGTTGCAGGGGCTAATTAAGACATGTCCGTCGCAGTATATTAGCGACTGCAGGTGTTTTTGCACGTGTGGTCATCATACTTCTAAAACTGACCCGGCCGTGGGAAGCAAGTCCCAGATGTCTCAAAGAGGGACGCACATACGTCACACTATGTAATTTTTAAAAAATTGTTACATATTTTAAGGAATATTTTTCTTATTCAATTTATAAACTTCTTTAGCAAATAATTCCCCTCTCCTCCTTTTATTTGAAAAAAAACGAAGTTTGTGAGTGAATGGGTTGTTTATTGTAATGTTTCATTCTGTAATGTAAGTGTAAATATTTTGCCAAATGATTTCCAAAAATATCTCTCTAGCATTTCTGTTAGTAGAATCATGTCTTCAGTGACATGGTAATGATATACAGAGAAGTTTTTCGGTTGCAAAATTAGAAGAAAAAAAAGTGCCTTCTGGCCTTAAAAAGATTACTTTTGGGTTTGTTAAAGAAAAAGAAATCTCATTTCTTTGAATTTTGAAGAAATAACTCTATGTAATTGCCTTTTTCGTATAAAAACAGTTTTCAAAGAAAGAAATTTTTTTTCCTAATCGGATGCATTCTAACAGTCAGCCTTCGCAGGAACGGCCCCAAATGGGACAGCCATTTCATGGGGGTGGCCTCACTACCAAATTTAGACGTTTGAACTAATTTTGTAATTCAAGCTCTCGTCGGATGCTAAACATTGCCGTGATTTAATTTTGCCGAGAGTACCAGAGCCAAATTGATACTCAAGGGATCTTTTACATGCCACATAATCATATGACATGCGTGAGTAAGATTTTCTCATCCAGAAAATCTATCGACTCCAGCCGATAGGCTTACAAAGCGGTCTCGCTATCTCTAAGCCACCGGAGGCGACAAGGAAGCGTAAATAAATGTACTGTGTATACATTAATAATGTAAAGAAAGAACATTTATTTTTCCTTTCCTACTATTATTCACACTTATTAAACTATATATATATATATTGTACAACTACAAAAGAATTTCATTATTGTTTATGTTGATAAAGTTCCGGGTAATTATGCAATTATTTGCAAATGGTTGTATGCTGATATGCTTAATAGACATTTTCATAATAATAATGCTTTTAAAAAATCTAATTCTAGCAATAGAGAAATTTTTAATCCAATTTCTGCTTTTTATAAAAAATTAGATTTACGCATTTCGGATATTAAATTCCCCCATATTTTCTTAACTCCAAAATTTCATAAAAATCCTATTAAATTTAGGACTACAACAAACGGCTTTAAAACTTATATTACACTTCCGGGTAGAAAGCTACAAAAGGTTATTCAATCCACATTAGACAGTATTGATAATTCGATTATAGTTAAGAATAGCTTGGATATCATTAAGTACATGCAAGATAAAAAAATTATTTCTATTCACACCTATGACTTTGAAGATTTATTTAATTCCATAGATATTGGGGATATGGTTAAAATTCTCAAAATAGCCTATAACAAATATTCTTTGAATAAACTAATTAAGTATGATAAATATCTTTCAATTATTCATCTAGTACTATATAAAAATTATATTTTTCACAATAACTCTTATTATCAGCAAATTAAAGGTCTTCCACAAGGAGGACCTGCGAGTAACTGTTTAGCCAATATTTATCTGCACTTTTATGAATATGATAACATTAGTATCGATTCTTGTTACTTTTTTAGATACATAGATGACTTAATCATCTTTAGTAATATAGTAAATTTTGTTCCTAGTTTTAAATATTATCCCCAATATCTGAAATTATTAAAAACCAATTATAATAATGACTTTGCAAACTTTTTAGACCTACAATTAATTGTTAAGAATAATATACTAATTAGTAATATTTTTTATAAAAGAGACTCTTTTGATTTTAACATTATTAAAATGCCTTTTTGGGAAAGTAACCTACATCTATCTATTTTTAGAAATATCATCTTAAATTTTATAAAAAGAAATAACGATTTAGTCACAGATAATGATGTTAAGCAAAATAATTTTAAGCTATTCCGCAATAATTGCTTGGAATACTACTATCCAAGTAACTTCATTTTTAAATATATTTCTAAATTATCTCTCTAATTCTCCTTTTCAAAGTTTAAGTATTATTCTTTGTTTTTTTCTCCTTCTGTTTTTTATTATTTTCAATTTGTTTTAGTTTGCTTTGTTTAATTACAAAAAAAAAAAAAATCCAGGTGGCGCTACTAATTTTTGCATCTGGTTTTACCAACTTAACACGTCATTTTTAACGATCATTTAGCGTATTGTTCGCGTACGTACAGTTTTTCCCGCTCTCTGGTTATTTGCATTTTTTCATGTAAGTTTTTGCTTCATTATTCCTTTTCAAAATTATTTTTATTTGTATTTTGTTAGGATTCATTTCGTTTCATATTTTCTATTATTTTTATTTTATTTTTCTTTTGGTTGCAAATTACACGTGGTTGGTTTTAGGCCTAACTTTTCAATATTGGTATGTTTTCCTGTTATGTATAAAATTTCTGCTGAACAGGGGAAGGTAGGATCCATAAAATATATTTAACCCTAATTTTGCTGGTCCTAATTCAGCAACAGCTTTAGAAATCATAACAGGTCTTCATTTTAGTCTATTGACTCTTTTGGCTTCTTACATTTCAAAGTTCTAATTCTGTTCCATGTTATACATACGCTTAGTTAATTCTTCTATAATAGACTCTTCCATCATTTTTAAAGTGTGTTTCTTTAAATCTGGTTTAAATCTTCTAGCTTTGTTAGTGATATTATTTTGTATTATCAATTTTATTATGCCATGTATTTCTTTCATTTTATGTTACTATATATATATATATATATAATATATATATAGTATAATAAAATGAAATAACAAGACAAAATTATACTACCCACAAAGCTAAAAGATAGCAACCGGATTCTAAGAAACATAACTAGAAAATAAATGGAGGAAATGAATATTGCACTAGATTTGAATAAAAATATGCATAACAGAAAACAGAGGTAGAACCTTTAAATTAAAAGAAACCAAAAGAGTCTAGGGACTAAAATGGAGACCTAGTATAATTTCTAAAGCTGACGCTGAATTAGAAACAGCGAAATTAGGGTTAAGCATGCTTTATGAATCTACCTTCCCCTTAGAGCAGAAATTTTCACTATAATAGAAAAAACAGAGCCATGTTGAAAAGTTAGGACTATAACTATCACATATGTATTTTGCACCAGACAATAAAATAAAATTAAAGTATAAAAAGAAAGGTTTCCCTCAAAGAGATGAACGTAAGGAAAATAATTTTTTAAGGAAAAACTAAGTAAAAACTTACATATAAAAATGCTAACCAAATGAGAATTATAGACAGTGCATCTTATTCAAAAATCGTGCACAAAATAACGTTTTAATATTGAAGCGTTAACACAGAAACAAAAAAACAGTGACGCCACCTAGATAGTTTTATTGTAGTTAAACTAAGCAAACGATATCATATTGAAATTAATAAATAAAATTGAAGGAGATAAAATAACATAGAAATATATTTAAAAATTAAAATGAAAGAAGCAGAAAGAGTTAAAATAACCTAGAGATATATTTAAAAATGAATTTACTTGGATAGCTGTAACCCAAACAATTATTACAAAAATTGTTATAATTACCTTGTCTTAAATCATTATCAGTAACTAAATCATTGTTTCTTTTATTATGAAATTTAAGATAATATTTCTAAAAATAGATAGATGTAGGTTACTACACCAGAATGGCATTTTTTTAATGTTAAAATCAAAAGAGTTTCTTTTATCAGAAATATTTCTTATTAGTAAATAATTCTTAACATTTAATTGAAGGTTGAAACGAGTTTAAATCCCTTCTACCCTGTGACTCAGCTAAAGGTGTGGAAGGTATTAAAGGATCATACGACATGATGAATTCCAATTATTTTATTTATCATTATAATCAACTGAAACACATATAACACTATGAATAAGATAATTCCGTCCAGTTATAGAAAGAAAGAGAGACGAGATTCGCGTTTGGGGAGAATATGTTCAATACTACGGCTCTTCTCCATAATATTACTTTACACCGAGCTTATGTAATTAATGTTCTCACTACCCTTTAACACTCTAAACATAAACTTAATATACCTTCAAGTGTCAGTTGGGTCAATTTCATACCAGGACAACTCAACCCACCTCCCGTATAAGAACTTTGACTTCTACTTTCGCCGGACAAAAGGAGACACGTGTACTAAGAGAGCTATCTCACCCGCTTTCAGGAACCAATGGCATAATTTCTTCTCATCTTCAGTTCCAGCCAGAAAACACAAGGACTTTTCCCGCCGAAACCGTAAAGACCCGCCCAAGACAGTGAAGTCAACCCCTTTGCCTCGCTCTTCCAACCAATCGGATCACCTCTACTTACCTCAGGATAAAACTTTCTCCAGCCAGGCTCACCACCTCAGGCTCAAATATTCATCAGATAGGGGAAGGAGGATCAATCTTGATCCATATCCCCATGACGTTAATTGAAACTGATCAACGCGGAAAGAGATCTCGTCTTGTCATGGCTTGGAGTACAGACGGTTTTGCTGAATCTTAAAATAAAATATAATCTTATAAACTCTGTCAATCTTAAGAATTACTCCAAACCATGATATATATATATATATATATGCAGTCTTCTACTCAATCCAACTAGACTCTAACACTTCATGGTTAGCTAAACTTATCTCTTTCTTACTTTTTGTTTACTTATTCTCATCCACTGCCAAATTACTAACTATTCACTTCACACTTCTAATCTACCCACAATTCACTAGCTCTGTAACTCGTGAAGTAGGCATATATATAATAAATTTAATTTGCATATAACGTTTCCTTCTTTTAGGAGAAGATTGGTGAAAATTTGCTGACCCTAGAGAATTCCCAAGAGGATTTGTTGAAGGACGCATATAGATCCGTCACAAGGTCTAAAAAGTTTGCTGACTCATTATTGTAAATAGTTTTTAATATTTTCAAATATTGTGGATAATAAAAACTAGGAACATAATCTACTATTTTACTAAAGATAATTAAGTCATTTATGTATCTAAAAAAATTACAAGATTCGAAACTAATACTATCATATTCATAAAAGTACAAATGAATATTGCCCAAATAGTTACTTGCAGGCCCACCTTGTAGAAAACCTTTAATTTGCTGATAATAAGAGTTATTATGAAAAATATAAGTTTCATTTAATATTAGAATATAAAGATATATATATATCTTGTTCAAATTTTCAATCGTCAGTAAAATACTTTTTATTCATCAACTTAAGTTCAAATACATTTTTTTAAACTTGTAGTGGATGACACTTGATGTTAGTACAGTTTTTTCAAATATTAATTCATTAATTAAATTTAACTAATGAATAAAAAGGAGCAAACAAAAATAATAGTCCAACACCTTACATAAAAAGGAAAATCGTTCGTTGTGTCCCTGTAGCGTAATGGATAGCGCGTTGAACTTCTAATCCAAAAGTCGTGGATACGAATCCCACCTGGGATGGCCTAATTTCTGAGATTGTGGTTTCCTTTTACTATACTATTTTATTGGAATAATTAAATTTAATTAATGAATAAATTGTAACAAACAGAGTAATAGTCCAACACCCTATAGAGAAAGGAAAATTGAAAGGAAAATCGTGCTTTCGATTTTGCCACTTAATATTGTGATTCTCTCTATGTTACTTGTATATAAGCAACATACAAATTTGACTTAGGTAGGCTCTACTAATGCGGTCCTTATGGCTAATGTTTCGATATTAGTATATTCTCATGCTGGCTTACATTTTTCAGTGTGAAATGAACTCTTTTCTGCAATGCCAAGTCAATTATACACACAGTAGTTCTTATTTTAAAAAAGTCGTTACTAAAAACAAATTTCCAAGATATGATGGGAACACATTAACAAATTTTAAAATTTCAAGAAAATTTTCTGCAACTGAAATTTTTTGTTACTCAAAATTACCTATTATCTTCAACTATTAATTTCTGGAATCTTTTTACCTTGGTTTATCATAGAATCTCAAAATACATGTTTTTCTTGAGGACCCTGTCATGCGCAATCATAGTTGGCTGTTTTTACAATTCTGAGGCAAAACCCTTTTTACTCATTTTACGACACAAGCAATGCAAGTATTTAGTTTTACTCTTTTTATAATAATTTCTTTCTAAAGACTTTGGACTAGTGTTTTCTATCTGTTGGGTGAGAGAAATACTCTAGAGCAGAGGTTCCCAAACTTTTTTGCGTCATAGATCCCTTGCCAGGTTTTTCAGTTTTGGATAGACCCCTACTTACCTACTACTGATTTTTTTGCAAATTCATCAACTTAAATGTGATTTTGACAGCGGATATAGAGCTACTTACTTTAAAAGATATAAATTTCTAACTGTAGTGCAGTGTATAAAACTTAAGAAACAACATTTTATTTAATTAAATCAAGATTTAATTAATGCTTAAAATAACTGTTACGTAAATTAACTGAGCAATAAACCTATGCTTTTAGAGGGAGGGATGAATCTAAGGATTCAATATATAATAAATTTTCAACATTTCGTATCAGTCTCGTTAGATTTAAATATCCTCTCGGTTAATAGTGTGTCCAGTCTTTTCTTCTTTCTTTTGGAGTTTGGGAAACGTGCTGAAACTCCTCAATTGGAAAAGCAATTACAAACTTTTTCAAGATATTGCATAATTTGGGATAAATAGCAGGTATATCTTATTAAAGCCAAAATTGCTGACATCCTTTTATTTTAAGATCTTCATATTAGTGTCTAATTCTTGTAATTTGACATTTTTTTGTTCATTGTGACCATATGAATCGATTGCCTACTGTGATATTACCCAAGTCAAAGCATTATCAAATCTAATTTCAAAATCTAAAAAAATGGACCTTTAAATGGTGAATGTAGATTAAAATGTCTTTTTCCTGGCAGACTTTCTGTGACAATTAAGAATCTGGGAAAATTCGCGACGTCCAATATTATACTCCTTTGGCTTAATTCTTACAAGAAACGCTGAAATGAGGACCTTATTTTAATAAAATTTATGCTGTCTCCTTGCAACTGCAAATTAATCTCAGTAAATAAATATGCTAAACAGGTACGTCTGGTTTCCATTTGATTGAATTTCCTTTTAAAATTAAAGTCAAGATCCGGTTTATTGAGTCACAGTCGTAGATCCCCATGGACCCCCAGATTATTTTTTTCCAAATGTGTGGACCCCTGGGGATCTATATAGAACCCTTTGGGAATCACTGATCTAGAGACATCCACACCATGAGGAATAACAAACTGCAAACACAGGCGCCATCAACCAATGTTCGGGTTACCAAATGGCTCTATAAATAACCTTATAATTTTGACAAAAATTAAATAAGATCCCCAATAATTGAAAAAAAATATGAAATGGATGAAGTGATAATGTCATAAGATAGAAAGTTGCATTTAGTTCATGAGTGATATTGAACTTCTCGAAGTAAATCTTACTTCCTTTTGGATAAGGAATGAAAGAGAACGAGAAAAAGAGGATTTCTTAAATTCCTAAGAATAAATCCATTCAATTTACAATTAAGAAACAACATATTAACAAGAAGCTTTTTTTTAATTTAAAAATAAAATAGATGATACATATATAAAGAAAAAATCTGCTGATCTAATAAATCTTTTTGGTAATATAACTCAATATTTTATGAATATAAAAATAGTATATTAAATTCAATTATAATGGATATATTTTGAATTAACTACAATCCTGAACTATATATATATAAAATGTATTTCCCAAACAAAGGAATCATAACATGCAAAGCTTTATCAAGGACATGGCCACAGGAAATTGGAAACGTCTGGTGATGGAAAATGTAAATCTTAACAAATTGAATACAACTGTACAAAAACTCTTGAAATCACTATAATAGTCACCACTAGAAAATAAACTATCAATACAAATTTTATGTTATTTTAGATAATGTATATGCCTAAATAAGTCTTATTTGTGGGGTTAAATATTTTAAGTGTACATTTTTCATTCCATTAATTTACCAATGTTAGTTTGTTTTCCATTCTTTTCTTCATGTACTCAAAAGAGAAAATTAGAATTGATTTTAAATAACGCTTTTGATTATTAATAATTTTATTTGAAAGCAAATACTATGAAGCTAGTAGAAGCATAATCTCAGGATTTTCAGAGAATAAATCTGAGATCATACTATGTTAAAATTGTTAGGCCAAAAAATTAAATTCATTGCATTATAATATATTAAAAGTTCATGCTGTAAGTTTCAAATAATAATTTCATTTATCAATATTAGTTTTAGTGTCTTCCCTATTTTCAATTCACAAAATTTAAACTTAAAAAAAAATATTTTTTTGAATAATAGAAGAATTATCTAAGGGGAAAAGTGATCAGTACAACAGTACTGAGCTAAAAAAAAAATTTAATACTATAAATGACTCAAAATATTCCTTTATCTCTGAAAGTTAATTAGTTTTGGGGAACAAATTCTCAGTAAATACAAATCTTTTCCCATAGTCCACTATTTATCACAATTTATTAAAATTTCTGAAAGAAACTGTAAATAATTATTAAAAATAGTTTTGATAGCCAAGCATAAATTTATAGAAAGTATTCCAGTACCATCTGCAATTGCTTGTCTTAACTGCATCAAAAATTACAGAGATTCCTATTTAAAAAAAAAAGAAGACGGCAACACAAACATTCCTAAATACTTATTGATTCTACTTGTATCATTTCTTGTGAAAAATATGATCAATATTTAGTCCTTTATGCATGGAAAATTAAATATCAATTTTACATTTAAGACAAAAACAACACATTTAAAAAAAATTCTACACAAATGCTGTCTTTTAACAATTAACGGGACACAGAATGATTAAAATGACAAAAATTGGTCAAAAAATCAAATCTAATCTTTTTTAGCCTAAATTATTCTTTATATAATTTTTTAGTCTCACAAAATCCGAAAGTTCTACAAAACGAAGAGTTACAAAAACTTTTTATTTTTATTCCCACCCCAATGGCAAACCTCAAAACTTTCTCAGAAAGATAAAATAACTAGTGTGTCTTCATTTAAAATGCTAAGGCTTTGATTTTCTATTGTGCCTAATGCTTTGGAATTTTTCTTAGCTATTGCTAATCGTACATGTAACAAAAGTTGGTATATATTTTGGAATCAATGCAATACTTATTTTTTTAAAAACAATAAAATTAAAAATTTATACATTTTTTAAAGAATTTGGAATAAGCGTTCGTAAAAAGAAGTATTGTAAAAATACCAATGATATTATGGCAAAATCCACACCGACTTTTGTTATACATAGTTTGACATACTTGTAAATCAAATTTCATGTGTGCACGACATTTTTTACAGAAGTAGCATTTTAAAATCAGTTCCCAATTCTTTTTTTCCTAAAAATTAAATGGCTAGCTTTTTATAAAAATTTTGAAAATCATTAAATTAAAAAATTTTGTGTAAATTGTACAATGTGTCCCCTTAAATGTGTTATGTTTATAATAATTTATATTGGAGCTTCTGCCCCAAAATATGATCTGTTGTTTGAGCTCTATCCTTCAACGTTAGCTGAAATCAACTTTCATATACATATGCATCAATATGTGTATATTAATACTATTTATTACTAATAAAAAACAATGGCATAATGGAGAATATTACAGCCCTCCAGCAAAATCAGGTTTTGGAACCCAAACTAGATTTTACAAAAGGATTGCAAAATCATAACATCAGACTTTGGGCCCCCCATGATGCAGGAGTGAACGTTATGCCACTGAATAACGTTATGTTTGCTATCTACATGTATTACACTAAATATTATTAGAAGTAATTAATTTTTCTAAATAATGTACATATTATTTTAGAAACAAATTCAATATCAGCATGGTTCAAATTTCCAGTTAAATAATTAATCCAAATCAAGTAGTATCAATGTTACTACTATAACTGCCTAACTACATCAAGATAGTTATACTGATTATTTAATGAAATTAAATTTTTAAGTGATAAGTAACTTGGAGTTTTCTACTGCCATACATTTTTTTCCTACAGAAATAGTGCTTCTAATTAGAAGGGGGGGAAAAAAATCAATGATATATTTTTTAGATTTACTTTTTTCATATAAATTCAGTTAAAAATTTTCAATTAAACTCTGATAATTATTTTATTTTATGTAATTGTTATCTAAGTCGATCACAAAGTGTAAATGTTAGTACTTTAATTATATATTTATTTTCACTGTACATCGAACATTTCCTATACTTTGTCCATTAATGTTTAACACTGAAGGTATTGTGTAAATCAAGTTGTTAATTTTGAAATTAGAAACTTTTATGATTGACTAATATGTTTGAGCAAATGGAGAATTTTTTTTTTTTGACTTAAAAACCATTTTTAAAAAAACTGAGCTGCAGAACCATTATTCCAAATAAACAAATCTGAAATAATATAGCTCAATTTGCTATAGTTTTCTTATCAATTGCATTTATTGATAAAATTACTTCACACATTAATCCTTTACATTGTTTACACCCTGTCCAAACCTCTGCAAACCAAATTTTATCCCAATCACTTAATAAATAAATTTTTCAGGCACTTTAAGATTGATAAATAAATATACTGCACACAAAAGAACATTTTCTTTTTTGAAATTATACACTCATAAAAAACTAATCACAGATCATGAAGTAAATGTAAATTTATCACGAGAACATGATATACATGTAATTTTCAAATCATAGCAAGTATAAATTTTATTTCTTTTTTTGTCATGGCACGTAAACTATATTATTAAACTATACTGTACAAAATTCAGAGTATTTACAATACATTGCTCATTGTGGATATATTATGAATCAAATGATTGGATATTTGTGTTTGAACACTATAAAAGGACAGAAAGTGTTTGCAAGATATTCACTAAACCACTTTGACTACTACTAAAGCAAATGTTTTGAAAATTCTACAAATAACTTCCTCCCGAAAAGATGTGATTCATAATAAATCCTTAAGGAAAGAGTTCAGAACATGAGCATTTTTCAAGTAAAAAAAAATATTGTATAATACATAAGTTGACATCAGCTTCAAGCTATTAGATTTTAATAATTTGTCATTCACAACATCTTTCATTATTAAGTATCAAAACTAACTTAATAGATCACATTTATTTATGTCAGTACAGGATGATTACAAGTATGTACATTTAATTCATTCCTATGGATGATGTATTTGTTATCTTCTCATCTTGTCCAGACTACTGCCACAGCAAACTGAAAATAAAAAAAAGTGTTTCATTTTACATGAATGAAAATGTTTTACGGTGTTATTCTCAATCGCAAGTTAACCTCAAGTTATCCCCGAACCGGAGGTAACTCGCAGATTGGCGAAACATCATTATTCTCAATTGCGGATAGCGCCAAATCCGCGGATTATTCATCCAAAGGTTACTTGCCGATTCTACCCGCCGATTTCGGAGGGTAACTCGCGGATTTCGCCACCAGAGATAAGCGGGCTACCACTTTTTTACCAACTGCGGTGCTCGGTCGGAGCTAAAACTGAAAATTTTTAAATATTTTGCATATGTAACATTTTTTTCCTGTTCTATATTGTAAAATATTGATAACTGTGTGCATATATAATGTTTTGAGACAAATACAGTCAGATTAATACCAATAGTATAATTATTTTTGTTAAATGGAATTGGAAAAGGTTCAGTAACATGTTCTGTTTTAGATAAATGTGACTAATGATAATTCAATTAACAAATTTATTCTTCACAAAAAAAACTGGATTTTTCATTCTAAGATTTTATAGAAATCATGAATTAAGAATAATTATTAGACTTTTGAAATTATTTAAATTAATGATTATATACATAATCTACATTTTATTTTAACCTACCAAAGGGTTGCTGGAAAATTTTAAATCAAAAAGAAAAATAGATTAGGATATTTATACTTGTATACAATCAAAATATAAATTGAAATTTTAAAATAATACGAGTTTTGAATTCTCATTGTATAACATTTAACAAGCCAAAACACATTTTCTGATAATATTACCAACTTTATTTGTACCATGCCCCACTTATTAATAATAAGAATCTTAGCCTTCAAACACTATTGATAGCCACATTTTCAGGCAGCATCACATCAGAACATTTAAAATGTAGAGCACAATGTAACAGCAAATAATTCATAATATTAAAGCTGAAAATAGACATTTGATTTTTGTTAGAAGTATCTATTCCTTGTTAATTTAATTGGTTATTTATTCAATTTGTCAGCTGGGAAAGGTGCTCAGACCGTTATCTGGATCAATATTTACTTATTATCGATTCTTTTACTCAACATTTCAAAAGCGTGTTAAAAAAACCAGCTGATCGAATGTTTCACGCCAAGATACAACGCAAAATGTAAGCAATACGTCACGTGATTATCAGTGTCCAATCACAACGACTTTAATATCTTGCCCACGCATAACTCATGGATCTGGTAATCGTCAGTTGGAGAATAAGAAACGAGAATTACCCGAGAGTTACCCTCGAGCGGGGTTTACCCAATCCATGGGTTACCTTTTCAATAACTCGCGATTGAGAATACCACTGTTAGAGAAATATAACTTAAAGTTTAAATAATTACTTAAAATTCAATGGATTGTGATTAAAAAGAAGTTTCAGCATTGCACATCATTATGTTTTGCATTAAGATTTTTTTAAAGTGATACAGCAAGTTTTGTGCAGGCTTATATATTCAGCAAGAATAAAGTAACATATAGACAACAGTTACAATCATTTGGATCATATAATAATTTTTAATATACAAAGTGATTGCTCAAATCATATGTTGGGAGAAATGAACTATGACTGCAAAGTTAAATGGTATAGAAGAAAACAATTATACTTGGGGAAAACCTAACTAATCAAAAAGACAATCTTTCCTGTGGATGTACAAGGAAAAAGTAAACTATGTGAAACTAGATTAAGCAACAAGGTAATAATGGCATAAAATACTTCATATTTATGTTCACAACAGAAATAGGTTAAAATAACACCAAAAATTTAGTTACCAGAATTAAATATGCAAAATACACATTTTTATTTCTAATAACAAATAAAGAAAATTAAATAACTACGTGGTGGGTAGTCTTTAAATTATAAGAAAAGTTCATGTAATGAACAGGCAGGTTCTTTAGGTGTATGTTGTAATTTATTCTGGAACTATCCAGTAAGTACAACAGATATACTTAATAGAAATAAATTAATAAGGATAAAAAATCTACAATAGCTTGAATTCAAAGTTTACACAGCAAACAATATTGTATTAGGTCAATAAACTGTACAGTTCACTGTTGAGAGTAGACTGACCCATTGCTTCTCTGCATTGTCTTTATATGCACTGGTGGTAGTTTCACAGAAACTTTTTCACAAAAAAAATGTGGTGTACCTTTTTGGATTTTTAAAAGACATACATTTTGTAGCCAAGGTCATTCTTATGGAAAGAATTATTTTACTTCATCTGTAAGTGATCATTCTGGCAAAGACAGAGTCAGAAACTTCTGAAACACTATGAAGTGAGTGAGAGTTATATTAATGTCACACTACCCACATGCGACATGAGGGCTATTAGCAAAGGACCTCATAATTTAGAACCTCTGTCAAATGACAAGGACGGACCAGAGCTAGTAACCCACTCTCCTAACTACCACACTACACCAATGGGAGGACATTGAGCCTCGACAGATGTAATGTGCATCGGCCCCCACTACATGGCACCAGGACTTGAATGTGCAACATCATAACAATTTAAAAGATGAAAAGATCAGTTGACAAAATCTTAATTGTATGCACAAAAAATGGAAAATCATTATTGAATTAAATTGATAACAACAAAACAATTTCTGAAGTATATGCTATCTCGTGACAATTTGTAGGAAATGGTCTACTCTATACAACTCTAATTCTGCAAGATAAACAAAATGAATCATTTAAATACAGAGGTTTCTTTTGCATCTATACACAGGTGTGTATAGATGACATACAAATTTACTGTTTACATGATTTGAAAATTATAGAAATTTTACATAGTGAATAAAATATATGCAATTTTAATTCAGAATCTTAGACTAACTTGATACTTTTTAATGACTGTTTTGACAGAAATAATCATATTTTCTAATTAGATAGAACATTTAATAAATTTCTGAAGGGTAGATAACAATTATAATACTGACTAATCAGTTTATTATTTTTTAGTTACAATTATATATATGTTATTTAGAATTAAACATTGTTTGGATTCATATTTGAAAGAAGTCATACTCTTCCATGATACACCTATAGTTGTTTTGAAATAACAGTGAAAATCATTTAACACGAAACTGAAGGAAGTGGAATATTTTTTGTGTTAAAGGATATTGCAACCCCCTCTCCTCCATGTATTCAAGAAAATTAAGTTTATTAGAGTACATTATATATACACACACACAGCCCAGTCACTTTAACGTGACCACCTGTCAAAAGCCAGAATAACCATCTTTCACAGAATGGACTGCTGCGAGACATACAGGAAGAGAGTTAAATAGGTTTCTGAAGGTGGTTCTTGAGCCATGCCGACTCCACTGCAGAGGCCAGCTGCGTTAGATTACATGGGTGAGGATCAATGGTGTGAACAACCCGATTGAGATGGTCCTGCAGATTTTTGATTGGGTTTAAGTCAGGCGAGTTTGCTAGCCAGAGGAGAATGGTAAACTCCTCCTGGTGTTCTTCGAACCATGCATGTACATTACCAGTTGTATGACACTTTGTATTGTCTTGCTGGTAGATGCCATCACCCTGAGGGAAAAAATGCACATATAGGGGTGGACATGGTCCACTAGGACAGATGCATACTTGCATTGATCCATCGTGCCTTCCACAAAGATGAGTGAAAGCAGATAATGCCAGGAAAACATTCCTCAGTCCAAAATGCTTCTGCCTCCTGCCTGGATCGTTCCAGCAACGGTTGCAGGGTGCTTGCTTTCAGAGGTTTCATGCCCTTTATACCAATGTCCATCTGTCTGATGGAACATAAAACGTGATTCATCAGAGAATGCTACCTATCGCCACTCAGTGGATGTCCAGTAGTGGTACTGGAATGCCAATTCCACCCTCCTTTGTCAATGAACAGCAGTCAGCATAGGTGCATGAACCAAGCGTCTGTTTTGGAGGCCCAGACATAGCAACGTTAGCTGAACAGTAGTTTGGGAGACACTGCTGGCAGCTCCTTGGTTCATATGGGTGGTCAGTTGCTCAGCAGTAGTACGTCGATTTGCCTGAACACATCTCTACAGCCATTGTTCACCTCTGTCATCTACAGTCCATGGTGTACCACATTTGCCACATCGCTGATTTTGGACAGTCCCATTTTACCATGCACAATATACTTTTACTATGGCAGCATGAGAACAGCTTACAAACTTAGTCCTAAAGGAAATGCTAGCACCCTTGGCCAGAAAGTCAATGATCATGCCTTCTGCATCATGCCAACAATTGCAATGTCTTCCGAAGCCCTCACAGACACTTTGTATATGCTCAACTGCACTGTGCTGCTACCTGCTTTCTGTGATTAGTTATTTAATGACATTGAAAGTACGCAGTGGTCACATAATGTGACTAGACTGTGTGTGTTTATATATGTATATGTGTGTGCATGAATTTAATAAAAATCAATAAAACAAAAAATATCCTCAATGAAATTTAATAAACAATTTTCAAATTTTTTGAAAAACAAAACTGATCTGAGATTAGATGTTTTGTGTGACATTTGTAGGGGTGAAAGTAACTTAGACAAACAATTGTGTCACAGGCTAAACCACCTCTCCTCCATTTCAGAATCTTCTTAAATCTAGTCTGAATGGCTCTTATTTTCCGAATTTTATTCATTCCCAGAAGCGAAATCTTTACGTGTTAAGTGATTTTCATTTCGTGTTAAGAGAAAAAAAGCAGGAAAATACATAGTAGTTAGTCGGGTATTGTTTTGTGTTAACTGATATTTCATCTTAAGTGTTTCCCTGTTAAATGTATTTCACTGTATGTTTATTACCAAAAATGTTTTATAGAGAAAAAAAAACTAACCTTAAAGCTGTGATAGGTGGCATTCCAGGGTCAGCTCCTTTCTTGTATCCTGCAAGGACAGGATCGTTAGTTAATCAACTATATTCAAAAATTCTTCAACTATAAACAATAAAAAACTTATACATAATAAACAATTGTTTGAGTGCAATGTAACTACACAGAGTAAATCAAAAAAGAAAATTAGTACATATGAATTATTTTTAGCATTTTTTAATGAACAATTACAACATAAGTCAACAAAATGTTTTCCAAGATTAAAATGTTCAATCAGAAATTTACATTTTCTAATATAAAAAAGGAGCTACTCTTTTCTTATATTCACCAGGAAAAATAGACAAGATATTCTTCAAAATATGCTTATTTAAGAATGAGCAAAATATTTGCCGAGTAACAAAAGTAGGGATTTATTCAGATTTTTGTTTTATATTACATATTTCTTTAAAGAAATTAACTAAACAGATAGTTTACAATTTCACAGAATTCCAAACTAAATTTAAAGAAATCTCCCTCGAATAACATTCTGGAAAGAAAGAAAACTTTTATTTACAAAAAATATTCACTAATAAATTATAAGATTTTAAAATTAATAGAATAATAGGAAATTTGAATTGAACAAAAAACACACAAAAAATTTGATTTGAAATCAGTTCAAAAACAGACTGCCATATTTCAAACAGTTTAAGAATTTGTTTTAAAAAATAATTGACAATGCTTAAGTAGTATCGCAACAATTGCCAACTTTACTAATAACATGCCAAGTTGCCCCTGATTTTCTATGTATTGTATGTGCTGAATTGGCATCCAGGTGCTACTTTGTATCAAATAATGTTGCCAATAGGTTGCAATAATATGTAAGTACCCAATTGACTAACATTATCAAATTTTATTCACATCAAAATTGTGCCATTTTCATGAAAGAAAATATTCTTTTAAAAAGTTACCATCCTCTCCTTTATCATACTTACAACAAAACGCTTTAAGCATTTAAAGCATAAACTATCAAGTATATAGCCAAAAATAAGTTAGCAATAATTATATAGCTATGTTAGTACTTGAGAACATTACATGAATGTTAATTATGAGGACTGATTTATTGATCTTGTATTTGATAGCAACATTTATAACTGTACGGGTACTTTTATCCAACATAGTGCAAAAAATTTTGGCACTATAAACTATAGGTTTATTCCAAATTGGAAATAAACCTATATTTTCTTAAATTAATGTGCTTTATCTCCAGACATTTTCAAATACAGACTAAAGTTTTCTAAATAGGGCAGAAATTTGTAATTTTGATTAACAGTAAATTGTATTTTAAAAAAATTGAACATTTTTTTCCTTCCTTTTTTATAGACATGGTGTAAATTCTATATCCTACAACTAGCAAAAACCTTAAAAATACTTATCATTATCAACTTTTTGGATCTTTTAAAGTTTATAGATTTAAATAGATAGTTTAGTAAAACTTTTCATAAAAACAATATGAAGGTAATTGGTGATGTGGAACCTGTAACTTTAAATCAGTCAAGTATAAAAAGGACAGAACACCACACACATCTGAATTGATACTTAACTCAATTTCCACACTACAACAACACAGGTTTCGATCCCAACATTGAATGCATTTTAACTCTGCTACACAGTAGGTATTTTAATGAAATCAGGACTTGAACACTATATCACCAACCAGAAGTTCATAACAATGTTTACTCTACTAATGTGGGTACAATTTATTGTTTATTTTATAAAGTAATACAGTAGAGTCATGAAAACTCGGCCTAATATGGACCAAAAATGGTCGAGTTTGTAAAAATGCCAGGTTATTGAGAATGGGATAAAAAAAAGTACTAATCTTTCCTCAGAAAACATTGTACTCCACTTATGTTTATTGCTTAAGAATACAACAGAAAATAAACCACCCAAACACTCTCAGCCAAAAGAAAAGAACATACTTTATGAAGTCAGGGAGCATTTATTTACTAAATCAAAATGAAAATTAATGAATACATAGAACACAGTAATTTACTTGATCAGTAGTACCTCAGAGAAAAAGTACTTTATGAAAACATAAAGCTGTCTATAGTAAAAATTAAGTAAACAATTTTTGAAAAAGTGGCTACTTTTTTTTTTAAAGAAATGACTAATGTTTTGTTTTCTTCTGTCCTGCACTATACATTTTGCTGCTTCATCATGAAGGCAATGACGGAACAGTAAGTCCATTATTGGAGCACTTTGTTCAAATTACTGAAGGACAGTATTGACAGCCTTTAGTTTCTCACTATGTAAAATTTTAGGAGTTTGTACGGTGTCCTCAACATCAATGTCTTTATCAGGTACTTGCGTATTATTGTAACATTAACAATGTTCAAGATAACTTGCCAAGTTGGCGACTCTTACTTTGCATGTGTTATACATGCTGATTTGGCAATCATGTGCTCTGTTAATTTTCCAGCGTTTTTTTTTAAACTGGGACAGCAGCAATAATTTGCACATTGTACATAAACACTGTATCGGACGTGGGTTTCTTTGACCTTCAAGGGTGTAGCAGAATTATTTTTACAGCTGGGTTATCGAGTTTTCGGGATTCTACTTTATCAATATTCACGATTTGGTACAAGTTCGATATACGGACTTTTTTCAAAAATCGCCAAAATTTTTTTCCGGCGACAACAGTCGCCAAGGGAAGCACAGGGTTGCATTCCCCCCCCTTCCTTCCCCTTAGCCGCCAGTAAACACCGCGACACTTCCCCCGCCCCCTCCCTTCCTCCTGACTGAACAGTTTTGCAAAGTTCCTTTCTTCCATCTAAGTTTACTTCCCCCCTCCCCCGCCACCTCTGTACGAAAATTAATGGTGGGGGATTCTTTCTAACTTTAGTAGAAGCATAAAAATGAAACATGTAATATTTTTTTCCAACATAATATTAAACTAAAACAGTAGTGAAAGGACAAATTTTTATAGAACTAAATGTAAATAGTTAATGATTATTTTAGCAATACTGCAATTGAATTTAAGAATAAAAATCTATTTTTTTTAAGTGATTCAGAATAGTAATGAACAAATTGTTCTATTTATCATCATTAAGCCTAGAACAGAAACATTAAAATTTAACATATTAAAGCAAATTAACAATAAAATTAAAGTCATAAATTAAATATAAGGAGAATCTTTCTTGCTTACATTGAATAAAATAAATATAAATATCATTAACTTACCTTGCAGCACTTTATGAATAAAAAATTGTCATAAAGTGGCCAAAGTCATCACTTGTCAGCAAGATAGATTGTGATAAAAATCATGGTGATAAAAAATCTTGATTAAATTCCCCTTTTAAAGAATTTGACCTAAGCCCCTCTCAGCCCAGGTGATGTCCCTAACAATTTTTAAAAACTTATTGAAACAATCCACTCCCTGCTGTTTGCTTTATTTTCTAAACTTATATACAGCAACAAATGAAATTTTAAATCTATTTTTCTATTGCAGGTAGGGAGTGAATCTGTAACATGCTTCCAATTGCCTTCTATGGTATTTGTGTGGCAATTCGTTACAAGATTTACAAAATGAAGGCTATGATTTAACGTCAAATGATCAAACCTTCTTGTCCTAAATTTTTAAATGCCTTCCATTTGTTGGAAAAATCAATGATTAATTCTTCCCAAACTTCATCAGAACATTACAATTGCAGTAAAATAATTATAATTTAATCAGATGAGTTTTTCTTGCAAAATCTAAAAAGGGTTTCTTATCCCTACATATTTCATAAACAGAATCGAGATTAAATACTCCCTTTTTCTCCCCAAATGTGGCCTTTTTGCTAGAAAATAAAACGAACTGTTTCTGACAGAACTTTCTTATACGTGGGATATACACTGCAAATAGTCCATGGTTAGAGGAACAGGTTACAATATTTAAAGGTATATAAAATAACAAGGTTTTTAAAATTTAAATTAATCTCTTTGTAAATTAATAATAATAATGTAAAAATTGAAAGTCAGCCTAATCTATAACTGAAATAATTTATCAATAAGTAAAAATGAATGTTAATAATAAAAAAATATATTTCCTAATAATGACAGAATTTAGTCAACCTAAGCAATAATTAAATAATTTTTCAGTAATTAAAAAGAAATATTAATAAGTAATATGAATAAGAAATAAGGTAATAATAATAAAAGGATTGAAATACAACCTAATAATGAAAGAATATTCAACCTAATCAATAATTAAAAATAAACTTTAATAAATATTAAATAACTATTTTTTATAAATAATTTTAATATAATTATAAATTTTAATATTAAATAAATATGATACATTATTAATAAATATTAAATAAATATGATACATTATTAATAAATATTAAATAAATATGATAATTATTAATAAATATTAAATAAATATGATACATTATTAATAAATATTAAATAAATATGATACATTATTAATAAATATTAAATAATTGTGATTAATTAATTAATATTAAATAAATATTCTTTATAAATATTAAGAAATAATAGGAAATAAGGCAGTGAATTCTTGTCCAGAAATATCTATGTCTGAACAGTTCAGAAAATCCAAGTTGAAAAGAAGGGTGTCTGAGAGAGAATTCCATAGCTCCCCCCCCCCCCCAAAAAAACATTACTGCTCTGATTGGAAAATTCGCCATAAAACGAAAAACCGGCGGAACCCGACCGGAAAACAGGGGGAATCTGGGTAGACAGAATCTGGCCCAGAATCGCCCGAAAAGGGCGCCAAAAAAAGTCCGTATATCGAACTTGTGCCCACGATTTCTTGGAACTTACGTTTTTTTACAACAGACTGGCGACATTATATGAAACGAAGCGCATGATCACATACGACACATGCGAAATGGGGGGGGGGGGGGGCTAACTTGGCGAGTTATCTTGAACATTGGCGATTGTTGTTACAATACGTAAGTAACCGCATTTCTTTTAAATAAAATTTTTTTTCAATGTCCATAAAAATTCACATGTAATGTGACGAAAGCAAAAAAACTGATAAGGGCACGGTCCTTGGCGCAGATCTACAGAACCAGATTTTAGATATAACTTTCTAGAATTTGTGGGGTCAAAGTAAACATATTAACTATATTTATCACCAAAAAAGTTCTTTTAAATATATTTTTGTTCTTGAAATGTTTTCAAAAACAGGAAAAATAAAAAAAATGCAATTTTTCCATTCTGAAATAAAAAATTATATTAATAATTGTACTATATAGAAACACATAGAATACCGCGCGAAATGATTACGAACAAATACAAAATCATACCTAAGTATACAACCGTTGGAATAAATCCCAATGAAAAGCAGTTTTTACAATCGCGAAAACATTAGCAATTCGTTTCTTAGTTTCAGGATTCATACTTATATTTTCTATATATGCCTGAAATAATAATGCTTGGAGCGGACAAACACAGAAATATTTTGCTTAAGTAAGATGCCAATTTTATTTTACTTAATGTTTTGGATTATATTAGGTTTCAACGATAGAGACAGATAAAAGGAACAAACAAGACCGGACAAGTAATGCGCAATTTCGTTGGCAGCACCTATTCCTATAATCTACAAACAAGGATGGGTTACTTTGATATTTTTGGCCTCTTTTTGAAAATTGCCAAGTTCACATCGTTGGCTTAATTGAACCTACTAAAATCATTCTTGCTGTAGCGCTCGTGCTGAAAGGTTCGTATATAAAATTCTAGTGGCGAGATTTATTGATTAGGTATTTTATAACTTTGAATTATAATGTTTAATTGTTAAATTTTTTTGCAGTTTTTATATTGTATTAATTTCCTGTTAAGTTTTCCATCATTTTAACATATTTGCTGATTTATGGAATTTCTAACTTATGTGAGCAACTAAAAACTTTGATTCATAATTTTGAATTATTATTATTTTACTCTTTTTATATTGTATTTTTTTTATTATGCTTTGATTTGATGTAATTAACATTTTCCGTTCATCGACTTTCTAGCTTCTGCCGTGTGAAAGCTCGATTCTCCGATCACGTGAATGTAAAAATTTTATTCTTTGATTATTTATAATGTTTTAATAATACGTTTTAAAATTTCCAGGTATTTAACATTGTAGTAGATTCATTATTTTTTTAGTTCCTGCTGGGTGATTGCCACTTGGCGGATCTCGTGAGTGTAAAACTTTTTCATGTCGTTAAATCGAAAATTCTATTGATTGTTATGAAAAATTAGCGTAAATATATGAGGTAAATTGTTTGGCTAAATTTTTAAATGATTGTGAGAATAATAATAGAAAATACAAATTTTCTGGGGTGTCCTTGTAAAGAAGGGTGCCCTGCTAGGATCCAACCAAAGGTAATAACACTATTCTTAATATATATATATATAAGAAAATACATTTATTTAATTAAAGTAAGAAAAAAATCATTATTGGAATGTATTATCTATTGCAAAAAATTTTATACGAATCACATGTGATCGTAGATCTACACAATATGTTTAGATTTAACTTTCCCTTAACCTTTTCCATATCATGAGTGAAATTGTAGATTTAGATATTTAACACATTTGCTAACATGTGAAGCTTCCTAGACTTATAAAAGAAAAACTAGTTGTATAGAAATATCAAAGATTCTATATTCCAATTATTAATGGAATATCTCTCTTGGTAGAATCACTCTTTATAAAGACTATTAAGGGATCAGTGTAATATATTTTTCAAAGCATAATCAAGCATTTCAACTGGTTTATAAAACTTGTATAGAGTTCATTAAAGCTAATCTTGAAATGGGTATTGAAAAATCTTCAGTATTAGAATATGTATTCGGTTAATAGAAGTTTAATTGTACTTGACTAATAAGGAATGCTTTACTCTGTTGCTCATGTTATTACTAATAAATTAAATACAGGAAATGTGTATTGTGTTTCAACATTCTGAGAGAAAGGGTGCTCAGTTAAAAATTAATTGCATTACGCCTTCAATGCGCTTGGAAGAAATTATTAAATGATCTTGTTTTCAATTTTGAAATGCGAAGCGAAATTTCTCTAGTAGCTCATTTGGAAGGAATAAGTTCAATCAGATGTAAACAAATAATGGAAAATTTTAAAATTGCATCGACTGATAAAAGCATGCTTTCAATAAATATTTTGATGATAATTATTGTAATTCAGCCTACTAATAGTATAAGTCAGATCATCTATACTTCTGTATGCCAATACTGATAAAAATATATATTGTTAATCTATTCAAAATACATGAATGTCCAATTATTTTAAAATGAAAATTTAACTGTCAAGCAGATAGTTTGTTGAAAATACAGCATGACACATATTTAGCACATTATAGAATTTTAAATGGTACTCTCCCCAGTTTATATCCTCACAACCTATTTCCATTTCAAAATGAATTGAAGATTCCTGACAGATATTTATGACCAGGCAACAAATTCTTGGCTTAAAAAACTATAAAATTAAAATTTAAAAAAATTAAATGTTTTTATCAAATAGTATTATTTTCTTTTTGAATGTTTTTTTCAGTGAATGTTAGCATATAACTAGGTTTTCCCCAAAAGTGGATTTTTAACACTTACATATGTTTAATCAAACATCCAAACGCTTCAAGAGTTATCTGTAGAACTTTTTTTATTAGTATTTATTGATAATGGATTTAAATTAATATATTTTTTTTTAAATCAAAGGAATGTTTCTATTATTTTATTATTAAATTAATTATTTGTTAATAAAAACTATATCGCCTATTATTTAGGATAAAAATACGTTCTAGAGAGACATTTTTAAGCTAACTGTAAGTAACGATTGATTAATTAATGAAAACCTGAAAATTATTTTATTATTTTAGATTCCTATGATTTTTTTTTAAAATCAAGCATCAGAATAGTTTTATGCGTTTTTATGAAAATTATTTCTAAATCGTTGCGTATGAATTTATTTTCGTGTTATTAAATCGATATTCTACACTAATTAACTTCAAGCCTTTCTCTTTTAGATCCATTCATTTAAAAAATAAAATGACCAAAACTTTTTTTTCTGCGATTTTTTAAATATTAGACCAAATTTTTACTCAACGTTGAATAACTTCGTTATTTATTAAAATTATCTCACAAAACTTTTTTTCCGTGTGTAAAAAAATATTATCCGTAATCTGTACGAAGATTGAAAAATTGCTTAAAAATTACGGATTTTAAAATTTTTTTTGTGATTTTCGTAAAGTACCGTTTTTGTGATCATGAAAAGTTTAAAAAAACACTGGCAAGATTTTTTGAGTTTTTTGCGCATGCGCGGTAGAATTAATGAAGGTCAATGTTAAAAAATGCATTCAATGCATTTCTGAGATTCATTTAAAATATTTATCAGTATCAAAATTTTTGTTCTCTTTCATACAATTTATAGTTTACTTTAAAATAATGCCTAATGTATATTTCTTTTTTGACATAATTCCATAATAAAAACCATGATTTGCGTCAAGGTCACTTTGCGTTTGCTTTCTGTTTGGAAGACGTGAAAGGTTACGGTTGTTTTGTGTTTCGCTGACGTATTAAAAAGGGGAATTCCCTTAAATCATTTGGCGCGGGACACAACAGATAGTTTTTTTATTATTAAAGATTGCTTTGTGTTGAAGAACAGTGGAATATAAGAAAAATATATCATAAAAAAAGGAAATATTCTGAAATATATTTTTATCACATGTATTATTTTCTTTTTGAATTTTATACTGTGAATATGTAAATAAAGCTTATGAACATTGTAAATCAATTTTATCATAAAATAATTAATAGGTTAGTTTTGTATAAAAAACTTTGAATATTTCAAAAAACCTCAGAATTTTACTTCAAGATTTAAAATAGTAGTGAAATTTTGTAATTTGAAAAATTTCTTCACCCTGCCCACCCACTGATCTGAATTTGACTTTATTTTAAGTGCTGCCATTATTTAAGTAAACGGTAGTCACAATTAATTTGCTAAATGAACATTTTTTATCAATTTTATTATAAAATAAATAATAAGTTAGTTTTGTATCAGATACTTTTTTCCCGTCAGAGATACGTGTTAAAATAAATTAATTAACACAAAGGGGAGTGAAAAACTATAAAATTAAATGTTTTTATCAGATAGTATTATTTTCTTTTTGAATGTAAACATATAACTTAGTGTTTTTTTAACACTTACATATGTTTAATCAAACATCCAAGCGTTACAAGAGCTATTTGTAGAATTTTTTTTATTAGTATTTATAGCTAAGGATTTAAATTCATATATTTTTTAAAATCAAAGGAATATTTCTATTATTATAAAATTAAATTAATTATTTGTTAATAAAAAGTATACCGCCTAATATTTTGGATAAAAATACGATCTAGATCCATTTTTAAGCTAACTGTAAGTAACGACTGATGGATTAATGAAAACCTGAAAATTATTTTAGTATTTTAGATTCCTTAAAACTATCTATTATAAAAAAATGATGACTTTTTTTAATTAAGCGTCAAAATAATTTTATTTGTATTGTTTAAATTTATTATTTTTTCACTAAAGCAATATTGTTTTTCAAAAGTCAGTAATAGAAATATCTTAGTCGGAAGCTAATTTGTTGAAACTGTAGCTGCTGAGGAAATGAAAAGTTTTTAATTCAGTTGTGTCGATGATAATCTAATAATTGCAGGAAACAAAAATTAGATTTTGTATTAAACCTAAAAATACCTTAAATGGAGTGGTGCAGAATTATAAATTGAAAAAGAAATGCAAATACACTACAATACATTAAATGCTTAATTTTCTATAAATTATATTTTAAAATTAAACGTTCAAGTTGAAAGATAATTGGAGAACGCGCAAATGTAATATACTGAAAACTAAGGTGTCCAACTATGTTAAAAACTTTGATTTTGGAGAAAATATTGAATTTTCTTATTTTTTTTTATTCAATAAAATGTTAAAATACTTAGATTTTTAAAACTGCCTTCCTTTTGAAGCTATAAAGTGTAGAAACGGAATTATAAGCGTTTTAATGTGAGATAATTTTTTAAAAAATAACCAAAAGTAAGACGTACGGGGAGGAGAAGGAAACTCTGTATTAATTCCTTATTGACGGAAGGGTCACCTTGAGTAAGGTGAGATAAAGTAGCAAGCAGTTGGCAGAGAATTCTTCCACTGTCAGGTGACGCGCTCTTTCCTGTTGCGGGGCTTCCACGTGTTGAACACACATGGAAAAGCGCGAGTAAATCACTCAGTGATGAATGATAATTTAAAATGTGAAATTTTGAAGAGCTTACAATTAAAAAGATTGAAAAGAAAGTGAATTGCATTCAAGAATCTGAAGGCACAATACAGTAATTCCCCGAACTTTATGCGATAGGTAGAAATGAGTGATAACCGCGTAAGTTGAATTCGCGTAAGTCGGAGTAAGATTTCTCATGTATATTGTTACAATAATGAATATCTTAGTTTTGTATAATATACTTTTTTTTTCCTGTCAGAAACATGTTTAAATAATTTACTAAACACAGTGGAATGAAAAACTATAAAATTAATATAAAACGCGCTAAAATGTTTTTTCGGTGAATTTAAACTTATATCTAGGCTTTCCCTATTAATGTGGCTTTTTTTACACTTTTATATGTTTAATCAAACATTCAAACTTTCAGAAAAAAGCAACTGTTTCAATAGCGGAGAGCAAAGAAACAAAGAAGTTAAAGTAGTTTCGAAAAAGAATATTGTAAGTGCTTATTTTGTGAAGAGAAGGGAAAATGCTAAACGAGAAAGCCATGACATGGATTCAAGAGGGAAAGCACTCACATCGTACGCGTACACGCCCACACAAAAGTGCTAATGTCGGAAGAGAAAGAGGAAAATAACATGGGTATTAAGTTATACACTCGGTAAAAGCCCGTGCAACGCCGGGCCATGCAGCTAGTCTTACACTATTAAAATTCGAAGGTAAACAAACGTATCTATCTATCTATCTATGTATGTATGTATGTGCGTCTATCTTCTCACGAACCGCACCACGCAGAAAGTCGCGGAAGGTACCAAAAGATCGGGAATTTTCCGGGGAAGCCGAATTGCCCATTTATATTCCGATATTGTAATTAGTTAAAAGATATTAATTAAAAACCTTAAAACGCCTAATTGTTTTACTCCTGCCGGTTGTTTACTTGGCGGAACTTCCCTTCCGTTTCGGCCGAGCGGTAATCTTACGTTTTCCACCATATTAAAATTGTCATCTAATTTTCGGTGTCGAAATGAGACAAAAAATAATTACAGAATCGGAAAGATCATTTATTTCGCCACGACACGGTATAATGTTTTTTTGTAAAATAACGATATTTTCTATTTTTTTCGAATTTCTTAAAATAGTGTTAAAACTGATGCGTTTTTATGAAAATTATTTCTAAATCGTTGGGTATGAATTCCTTTTCGTGTTATTAAATCGATATTCTACACTAATTAACTTCAAGCCTTTCTCTTTTAGATCCATTCATTTAAAAAATAAAATTCCCAAAACTTTTTTTTTAAAGAATTTTTAAAAAGTAGTCTTAATTTTTACTTCACATTGAATAACTTCGTCATTTATGAAGATAAGCACACAAAACCTTTTTTCCGTGTGTACAGTAATATTATCCGTAACATATACGAAGATTGAAAAAATTGCTTCAAAATTACGGATTTTAAAAAAGGAATTGTGATTTCGTAAACTTATGTTTTTTTTTTGAGAAATAAATTAAAAAGTAGTAATTTGTACTTTTTTTATTTCAAAGTACGTTATTTTTGCAAATAGTTGGTGACGTTTGAGAGCATTAACGTAAAAATTACGCCCTTAAAATAAAGGTAATGATTTTTTAAAATATTTTTAAATACGCGATTTTACATTTAGCCAAACATTGGTTAACTCGCTGGTGGCGGAGTGCTCAGAGCTCCCGCTACACTCAAGACTATAACTGCAGCACTGCCGTGCGTGGTCAATGCAAAGGAGGCTGTAGGCCTCGCAGAAACCCCCCGGTCGCTCTTTTCATACTTGTCTTAAATTTTTTCTCCTACTGGACATTGCGTCGCCATACATTACTTTTCGTGTTATTAAATCGATATTCTACACTAATTAACTTCAAGCCTTTCTCTTTTAGATCCATTCATTTAAAAAATAAAATTCCCCAAACTTTTTTTTAAAGAATTTTTAAAAAGTAGTCTCAATTTTTCCTTTCGGTGTCGAAATTAGACAAAAAATAATTACAGAATCGGAAAGATCATTTATTTCGCCACGACACGGTATAATTGTTTTTGTAAAATAACGGTATTTTCTATTTTTTTCGTATTTTTTAAAATAGTGTTAAAACTGATGCGTTTTTATGAAAATTATTTCTAAATCGTTGGGTATGAATTACTTTTCCCGTTATTAAATCGATATTCTACACTAATTAACTTCAAGCCTTTCTCTTTTAGATCCATTCATTTAAAAAATAAAATTCCCAAAACTTTTTTTTAAAAGAATTTTTAAAAAGTAGTCTTAATTTTTACTTCACATTGAATAACTTCGTCATTTATGAAGATAATCTCACAAAATCTTTTTTCCTTGTGTACAGTAATATCATCTGTAACATATACGAAGATTGAAAAAATTGCTTCAAAATTACGGATTTAAAAAAAAAACTGTGATTTTCGTAAACTTATATTTTTCTGAGAAATAAATTAAAAAGTAGTAATTTGTACATTTTTTATTTCAAAGTACGTTATTTTTGCAAATAATTGGTGATGTTTGAGAGCATTAACGTAAAAATTATGCCCTTAAAATGAAGGTAATGATCTTTAAAATAATTTAAAATACGCGATTTTTTACATTTAGCCAAACATTGGCGTCGAAAATTAGCTTTCCGCCAAAGACAGTTGACCTGTTTCGCCTTGCACCGCTTCTAACTCAAGGTTACACTAAAAAAATTCTGC